>CAUVXE010000111.1:0-129000 GCA_963555765.1 Orthonevra nobilis
ACCAGCATTAAGTCGTTTGGTGAAGCTGTTTATTTTCTTGCCGATTCTGGTTTCTGTGTCGTTCACACTCGCAATTGTCGACAGCATTATCTTGGTATTGGTTTGACTACCCTTGATTAGAGCCCTCTGATTTTTGTCAAGAGCTTCGATATCCTGGTAAACTTCTTCGTTGACTCCAAATATTGAAGTAAGGATGGTTCCTAGTATTCCTCGTTTTTGTCTTTTGTGTGGTGTTATTTCAAGCCTCTTGAAAATCGAGAATACATTTTTCCATTCTTCATCCAAGTGATTTCGCAATTCTTCGCACTGATTTTCCTTAGTCGCTGCACTTGCCCGTCTACATAGCTCAATCAATTGGTCTCTTGTCTTATTTACGTTTGATTGATCACGTAGTAGATCTAGCATCGGGTATCGAATGCTGGTGCGAAGTACGCCCCGTTGAATTCTGGCTGTTCCAAATTGTTCCACAAATATTCCAGCCTCCGGATGGGTTATTGTGTATCGTGTAGATCCTGGCGTAACTAATGCAAGAACTGACAGAACTGCAAGAGCAACAGGAAACTTGCATGGATGTTTCTTAATTCTCTGGTTCCTTGTTGAAATCGGAGACTGTTTCACCTTCGATTCATCTTCTTTCTCCTGAGGCTTCATAGGGTTTTCTTCATTGGGTAGCGGACACACCTTGGTTATTGGTCGTTTCAATACTCCTTTTTCCGTTTTTACCGTCACAACTCTGGTTAGCCCATCAGCTCCACTATGCACTTCCACAATTTTTCCCAAAGGCCACTTCGATGGTGAAATAAGTTCACCCTTCAGCAGTACCAATTGTCCGACCTCAATATTCCTTGTTAAATGCTTCCACTTGTATCGTTGTTGCATCCTTGATAAGTAATCCTCATACCATCGTTTGCACAGGTCGTTTTTTAGTTTTTGAATTAGCTTCCACCTCTTTAAGCTACTCACAGACATATCCAAAATGAAATCTTGTTGTGAGGCTAGCAATGGTTCTCCAACAATGAAATGGCCCGGTGTTAATACATCAAGATCCTCAATATTGTCTGTTAACGCACAGAGTGGTCTGGAGTTCAAACATCCCTCTACTTGTACCAGAATAGTGTTCATCTCTTCGTAAGTTAATTTCTGCTCTCCAATAATTCTGTTCAAATGGTACTTCGCGGATTTAACTCCGGCTTCCCAGAGTCCACCAAAATGTGGAGCTCCTGGTGGTATGAAATGCCACTGTATTCCACTGTTTGTTAGGTTGATTTGCAATGCGTCGATAATGTTTTTAGCTCCGATGAAGTTGGTTCCATTATCACTATAAATGTGATACACAGATCCTCTTCTGCTGATCATGCGTCGTAATGCTGCCATAAACCCGTCCGTTGTTAAGTCAGAAGTAAGCTCAATGTGCACTGCCTTTGTTGCCATGCAAACGAAAAGTGCTATGTAAGCCTTATGTGACTTAACACCCCGAAACTGTGAGCATCTGATGTGGACTGGACCTGCATAATCTACTCCACAGTGAGTAAATGGCCGTGAAAACCTCACTCGTGCTTCCGGAAGTTGTCCCATAAGTTGACTTGATTCCTTGGCCTTGAAACGAAAGCATTTAACGCATTGATTTATAATCGCTTTAACGGTGTTGGTTCCTCTAATGATCCAGAATTTTCTCCTGATGTGATTTAAAGTGAGTCTTACGCCACCGTGCAGCGTATCCTTGTGAGCCTTAGTAACAATTAATCGTGCCAGTGGGTGGGACGACGAGAGAATCATAGGATGCTTTTGATCCATTGTCAAGTTTGCATGTTTTAAACGGCCTCCCACTCGTAATATTCCATTTGAATCGACAAATGGGTTCAGTGAAGATATTTTGCTGTCTGATTTCAAAGTATTGGTTGTCAGAAGATTTGCCACATCCTCAGAGAAACATTGTTGAGCACCCTTTACCAGCATTCTTTCTGCTTCCAAAAGTTCCTCTAGTGTTAACCCGCCCAGTGTACGCTCTTCACGTCTGGTACTCCTTTTGCAGTTGTTTTGAAATCGCAAGCAATATGCGGTTATACGCTGAAGTTTCGAGAACGAAGAGAATTTGAGAAAAATATCATACTTGCATGGTGGAATGCTGTTATCCACTGACAAACAAGCGCGTATCTTTCTGACTTCCGGTAATTCTTGAATTTCCGTCATTGATTTGTCGGCTGGCCAATGATTTTCATCTTTCTTTAACCAGTCTGGTCCATGCCACCAAGATGAATTTTCAGCGAGAGTATCTCCAAATGATCCTCTAGATGGAATGTCAGCTGGATTCTCTTTTCCTGGCACAAACCTCCATTGTCCTACAAAATGTTGTTGTACATAGGACACTCGGTTGGCAACAAATGTATTCCATTTCACTGGATGTTGTTTTAACCAGCTCAGTACTATGGTAGAATCTGACCATGCGAAAACTCGGTTGTATTTCATATCTGCTCCCTCCTTGATGTTCTTCATTAACTTCGTAAGAAGTGCTGCTGCGCATAACTCTAGCCTTGCCAATGAAACCTGCTTCACCGGTGCCACCTTTGTCTTTGATGCAATTAGACTGATTGTAGTAGCGTCGCCATTATTAATCTTGAGATACACAACGGCTGCATATGCTAATTCGGATGCATCTGCGAATCCATGTAACTCAACTTGAGATCCTTCATTTTGTTGTGTCCATCTCGGAATTCTGACACTTTCCAACGATGATAGCCTGGTCTTGAATTCACTCCATTCCTCTTGAAGTTTCTCTGGGACTTTCTCATCCCAACCAATGCCCAAAAGCCAAAGACGTTGAATAATGATCTTTGCCTTGACAGTTACTGGCGATAACCATCCAAAAGGATCGAAGATTTTTCCAGCGTCACTAAGTATTGCTCGTTTGGTACCCTTTGTACTGAATAACGACGAGTTGACCTTGAAACGGAAGTCATCTGCCCTAGGACACCATTTTATGCCTAAGACCTTGAATGTTGTTTCGTTGTCAAAGCCATGGTCTAGCTCCATTTCAACCTCGTCTCTGGGCAACGCGCTTACAATCTCCGTACGATTTGATGTCCATTTACGTAAGTGAAATCCACCACTTTGGAGCATTTGCGTCAATTCTTGTTGTAGCCTTCGGCACTCTCCTATTGAATTCGCACCACCCAGACAGTCGTCCACGTAGAATCCTTCTTTCACAGTTTTGCTTGCTAATGGATATCTCTGCTTTTCGTCCTCGGCTAACTGACACAGAGTCTTAATAGCTAAGTATGGTGCCGAAGCTGTACCATAAGTGACGGTTCTGAGTATATATTCCTTGACGGGGTCGCTAGAACTAGCTCTCCAGAAAATCCGCTGCAAATTTCGATCATCTTTGCTAACTAATATCTGCCGGTACATTTTCTCGATGTCAGCAGTGAACACGATTTCAAAGGACCTCCATCGAAGAAGCAGGAAGAACAAATCCTTTTGAACCACAGGACCAGTCATCATAATGCTGTTCAGGGACTCACCAGAGGTAGTTGCTGCTGAGGCGTCGAACACAACCCTCAATTTGGTTGTAGAGCTTTCACTTTTTAGGACTGCATGATGCGGAAGATAATACGTCTTTTCAGTAGTACACCCCGTTGCTTCCTCCATGTGTCCCAGATCAATATATTCCTGAATGAACTTCGAATATTCTTGCCGTAGACTGTCATTTTTTGCGAATCTTTGTTCCAAGATGAAAAAGCGTTTCAAAGCCATTTTGCGTGAATCTCCCAATACAGTGCGATCCTTTCGCAGGGGTAAGTGGACTGTATAACGTCCCATTTCGTCGCGTTTGTGCGTTAATAGAAAGTGATTTTCGCACCTTTCGTCTTCTTCAGATTTGATTTTCTCACTGGGAACTTCTTCTAATTCCCAAAATTTCTTCAACTCCTCATCTTCCCTGCACACACTGATGCATGATGTGAGGTTTTTGCCTTGGGACTGCTTCCTCGAGATCGGTGTAGTGATGATTGGACCCGAAAGTATCCAGCCAAATTTTGTATTTTGAGCCATCGGAGTATTAGCTGGACCTTTGACTACTCCTTTCGTCAAAAATTGTGGCAAGATATCAGACCCAATTAACAAGTCGATATCTTGAGGTTCTCCATACCATGGGTCAGCCAATTTCAGACCTTTTATGTGCGGCCACTGGTGGGAGCTAATTGGATGCACTGGTAGTCTCGATGTAATTACTGGCATAACTAATGCCTCCACTTCCAAACTGACTCTCTCATCGTGAATTGACCGAATAGTAATTTCACAAGCTGCAACGATTTCTGTTGCATGACCGTTTATGCCACTGATTTTAGATCTGTACTGGACTAAGGGTATCTTCATTTGGCGTGCTAGTTTCTCCGTAACGAAGCACGATTGAGACCCTTGGTCAATCAAGGCTCGTACTAGTCTTGCTTCTCCTCCAACGCAAATATTCACCATGGCTGTGGCTAATAGTGTCATCCTATTGTTATGACAGGTAGTAGCGACTCGTGCTGACGATGGTGTTTCTTCTACTGGTGCTCGGGGGAGATGAAGCAAGGAGTTATGTGGTTGTGCGCACATTTTGCAACCCTTTTTCACTGGACATTCCTGTGCGACATGTCCATCTCTCAAACAGTTAAAACACAACCTTGACCGTTGGATTACTTCCAAACGGTTTTTAGGCCTCATGCTTAGGAACCTTTTGCAGCTATATATTTGATGAAACTCGCTGCAAACAGCACACTTTGACTGTGTGACGGTAGTCAAATGGTTCCTTGTCGCTGCTGCTCTCATTGTATATGATTGGGGGTCCCGGGTTGATTCGCGGCTACTTTCTAAACCTCGGAATCTGCCCTCGATGAAATTAAAGAAATCCTCAAGCTTAGGTATTTCTGTTGACGTCCCTCTTGACTGTTGATATAATTTCCTGGTTTCCGGGTCAAGTTTTGGACAAAGTAACTGGATTATTAACGGATCCCAGGAGTTAGTGTCAACTCCCAAGTTGTTAATACCGTACAAGATTTCTCGGGACGTGTCCATAATTGTTTTTAGTTCAAATGCGTTTTCGTTCCGAGTCGGTTTCAAGTTCAACAACCTTTGGATGTAATTGTTGACTAGTACGGCAGGATTTTGGAAGCGCTTGGTAAGTAGTTCTATAGCTGTCTCATAGTTATTTGATGTTGGGGATAGGTGACTAACTATTCTGGCAGCTTCACCCTTCAAGTTTCCCTTCAAATACTGGATCCGTTCAACGTCGCTTAAAGTAATATTCTGGTGAACTAAACGCTCAAACAGTTCCCAGAATGATGTCCACTCCTCGTACTTTCCACTAAACGATGGAATGCTTATTGCTGGAAGCTTGATCTCTCGGTGTGTAGGTGGTTGTTGATGTACAGGTGGTTGCTGCTGACCTTCAGCTTCTTTAATTTGGATGTACGCATCTTGATACATCTGCTCCAATTCAATAAACTCATTGTTGCAGACATATTCATGATCGTAGTCAGCTTCTTCTAACGTAGACATTATGTCGTCGTTTATTATTTCAAGTTTCGTCCAGCAATCTCTTAGCTGGTCTAATTTGAATCTGAGGTATACAGCACCTTGACTCAAATCCAAGCTGTTAATGATGCGGGTGAAGTTGTTTTTAATGACAATTAATTTCTTGAACCTCGCTTGAACCTTCCCTGGATCTGATTTATCTTCATTGATGGGAGACAACCTTGATGGCTGCATGCCTGCAGTGGACAATGGCTCTAGTGTTGGTTGTGGCTGAACTTGAGACTGTGCTTTCGTTGATGTTGCTGGCGCCGCTTGTTCGTCAAAATGTTGCGGGCCAGTCTTCTTTCGCATTTGCTCCATTTTCATCTTAAAGGTGCCCTTGATGTCCTGGTACCTCGTCTCGAACTGCTGAAAGTACTTCTGGGTGAAGTAGTCGTGCTGCGGATTGGTTTTCCGCAGGTCTTCCAAGTACCCATTGTTGATCTGGAAGTCGGTCCAATACGCTTCTAATTGTTCGAGTCGCTTCCTGAAGTACTCATTAGTGTAACGAGACTCTCCATCCTTTTTAAAATTGGTCCACAACCGATGCACTTCTTCACTAATATCGGTTTGTAATTGCGCGATGCCCTCGAATTCACTCATTGCAAATGTTTGTAGACTTTTGTTGATATCACTTTAACTCAATAAAATTATCAATATATTTTTCTTGGTCTCGTACCAATTTAAAATATGTAATTTAACACTTTCCGGCTAATCCGGCTCGAAGGACCAAATGTAAAGTTCCACTCCTTAGACACTTTTACTTTGTGTTAACTTCAATCGCCTAATGCAGCCTCACATTAGGTAAACAAGAAAAGGCTTGGTTCGATTGAATACTAACAGTGAGTCAAATTATTTATTTCAGATCTATTTATACAAAAATAAGTGCTTACTTAAACAGAAACGTGCAGGTGGCAAAAACGTATACAAAAGGTGCATGCGTTATCAAAAGGTGCAAAATTACAGAAAACAACAGCAAACAAATAAACAAAATTATGCTTACGTTAACAAATTATAATTAAAAGGGAAAAATAGAAAACGTGAAATTGAAAATTGCAAACTTGCAATAAATTGCAAGTACTTTTGTTGATGTGATCAACAGGAAATATTCCAGAAATGCAGAAAAGTACAAACAATTCTTCAGGCACCGTTTCCTCCATATTATTCTGAAAATGTGTTTTTGAATAATGCTTAGCCATGTTGTAATTTTGAATGTACTAGTCCATAGTAGACTGTATCCATGAGCTTACGAGGGGTGAAACTGTTTCAAGGTGTACATAGTTCTAGTTGCTTTCACCAAATATTTCTTTAGTAATGAAATTTGCGTATTCAAACTCAAGGCCCAAGTTATTAAAGTTGACAACGCGTTCAAAAGTAAAACATTTGAAGAGCAACTTATGTCTTCAGTAAACGTTTTTAAAAAAAAAGGTTTTTTTACACGTAATTTTACTTAATAAAATTTTTTTACAACATTGGCTATGAACAACTAACTCGGGATATGGTAAATTCACTTCACTTGGTCTTATCTCTGAGGACTAATTTGTGTGGAACAAACCAGTGTCTTAAGCTGTTGTGTCTCTTCTAAGTGCCGAAGAACAAGAATACATGCAAGCTATGTCATTTGCAAAAGTAGTTTGAGTTCCTTTTAGCTTAATAATAAAAATGCAATTAATAAAGATTAAAATCAGGATTGGACGAAGTACCGAATATTGAGGCGATGTAAATATCGCGCCAGTCGCTAAATTTATCTTATTTGCTATCTTCCAGTTAGAAAAGATGTAAACCACTTTAGCATACATTTTTTAAACCCCACTCTTTCTAAGTTGTCTAATAGAAGTACATGATCCAATGTATCAAATGCTTTTTGAAATATCGATTAACAAAGCAGCAGTAGATCTTTTGTTATTTAAGCTTTCAAAGACAAGTGTAGAATAATCTAGAAGTGCATGTTCCATAGAATTATGTGATCTATACCCCTATTGATAAGGCCTAAAGAAAACTTCTTTTTTTCTAGAAAAGTAAAAGGCTTTTTCGAAAATTTTTGAAACCACGGGAAGCTGAGAGATTGTTTAAAATCTTATTGTTACTTCTCTTAAATACAGGAATGACTTTAACAATTTTTAAATTTTCTGGAAAATTTCCACATTAAATGCTTTTATTAAAGACAATATTATAAGCAATTTTTTAAACAAATATTAGAAAAGCCTTTCTGAGATGTCGAGTTAGAATTATCAATCAATTTCAGTTAATCCCTTAGTAGTGTTTGAGGTAATGTTGTCAAAAAACTCGTTGAACACATTATTGTGAGCCCAGTTATAGTCTGGCCGTTGTTAGAAATAAAAGATGGCTTCTTGTTCTTGAACTATTTGAGTTTAAATTTATATTAGACCCAAAATAAACATGAAGCAGAAATTGATCAGTTAAACAAAAAATTGGGACTTTTAGTTATCAAAGTGGCCCTACTTATCTATTTGAATGTAGTCAGTGCATGCTGTTGAACTTGAAAACAAAATGACAGACGCTATAGTTATTCGTGATTGTTTAATGTTTTTTTTATAAAATCTGTTCGCTTCATTTTTTTCAGTTGATTGACTGTATACATCAAAGAAAGTAAATAGCAAACGCAGCGTCCATCGGTTGCAAACTCTCGCAACAGAATAGTAACTTATTTGCTTATCCATTACATTTACACTTTGTTAAGTTTTATTGTAAAAAAATTTATGATTTCTGGAACCTATGATGAACTGAGTTGATGCATAGTACACATAATCATTACTATTTTATTCTTTTAAGGGCAATAAGACAACAAAGTCTTCGTTGGCTGATAACCATAATCCATACCCTTTTGCTTGATTTTGCTGGGAATTTAAGTTATTTTTTTTTCCTAATCGAGCCTTCTTCATGTTCATTCGGTTGTTCTTCTGTTAAAGGAACTCTTGTAAACCAATTATCCATTGTCACATTTCGACAAGTTCAATCAGTCATTTGACAAATGCTTTGGTTGAGGTTTATTGATGAAAAGGTCCTTCAGACTTTTTTCCCACAAAAAAAAATTTGAATTTTTGCGTATAAAACGTAAAAGCATCTTCTAAAAAAAAATCATCCCTATCAGCAAGTCCGACGGAATCTATCCTCCTATCGGGGACTTCCATCGGAATACATTTCCATTTTGAATAAGATAAGATAGTGATTAGTTTTTTTTTATTTTTCGACGACTGAGTGCCAACAGGAAGGAATAAACGCGTTCAATACATTAAATAAAATTGATTCCTCATTCTGTCGCGATGCTGTGGGTGCATCTTTTTCAACCAAATCATTGCCTCCAATCTTTGGTTTTTTTATCACTAGACAAACCAAAACTGTTCGAGTTTGAGGGACCTTCCTCAGATTCATTCATGGCATAAATTTTAAGAGCGGCCTTTTCAAGTATAGAAAAGGTAAGGACCTTAACCCGTTGCGCTTTTTATTTTTTTTTCTGCTCCAAATCTATGAACCAACATTTAATTAACTTTTGACTTGTTAAATTGTTTTGTTAATTTAAACCTTTTTCAATTCAAATGCGTACTTCGTAGGTGGACCATCGCTTTTTAACTCGTACTCAATTTAATATCCTCCTACGCCTTTTTTGTAAAATCGGTTGCAATGTCTGCGAATTTTTCCAGTGAGCTAATAATTCTATAAGTTGCGTTCCAAAATTTAATATACATATATATCTGTATTTTAAATCAGCATTTTAAAAAAAACAATTTCTTACATTTTTGATTTTACAATCTTGTTCAAAGAATTCCCCAAATAAATTACGACGGAATATTTCCATTATATTTGATTTAAATTTTCCATCGGAATCGAATTCACGATACCAAATATTTTTATTTTCTTTTTCCGAAAATCATTCACGATGTCTTTTCTGCTCAAAGGAAAAAAACTTTAAAACTCTAAAAATAAAAAAAATAAAAAGTTGGAAAAGTCACTTTTCAAACATTTGTGTAACATTAGTCTGGTTTACGTGTGGTCGATTTAACATCAGCCCACATGCCAAGGACTTTCGATTGATTCAACACGTGCCTGTCTGAGTTTCTCGTCGGTTTTCCTTTTTTTCTGAATTAATTTAATTCAATGATTATTTTGTCTGCCGTTTACATTTGTGGTTCATTGTCTATCGACTGAAATCGTACACCATTCAATTGAATGTGCCGAATCAGTAGACAAAGACGGATAATTCACAAGGACACTTTCGTCCCTTACATAATTGTTCTTTTGCTTATGTTTTTGTTTTCTTTCCTGGCAAGGACATTCATTCGTGCCTACACACACTGTCGAGACAAGAAACAAGTAACAATAATTTTTCTATTCGATGTCTCGGCGCATTGCATTACACAATTATTGTGTCTATGTGTAATGACGTAATGATGGCTGTGATTCCTTAAAATGTTATTGAAAAAAAAAAACTAGCTAAAGAAACAGAGTTTGTTAGAAAATATGTCTTCAAGGGATTTATTAAAGCCTCTATCGTAAAAGGCTAACGAATTTTTGGATAAGAAGTATGCAACCACAACGTGACCCACCATCTATCTCGATTACGGAGCATGTGGCTTATGATTTAATCGCTTTTGTGAGGCTATTGAGAAATATTTTGGTAGGGACCTGCTAACTCCATTTAAGGTTAGACCAAAACTGGGCTCATGCTTCAAATATCGTCTTATCATATTAAATATCTGAACACAATAGGAGAGATCATGCGAGACAAACTGAACACCATTAAAAATGAACGGTTGAAAATGGAGTAAATGTTAACCACAATAAAATAGTTTTGGTATTTTACTCGAAAAAGGCCAAGATAAGTGATGATCCATCGGCACGAATATGGAGGTACAAAACGACAAATAAAAGACAGTGTTGAGAACTTGGGATTGATAATCAACAATAAGAAACCTGAAAAAAAAATCCTGAAGAAATTATTACTAAACGTCCTAGATATGTAGGAGGGAACTTTGAAAGTCCTGCGACCTGAAACCAAACCAAAGTCCACTGAATAAACAACTTTATCATGAAACCAACCCACTTTTTTACCATAAAAGTATGGTAGCCAACGATTAACAAAAATATGTAGCCGATAGTCTCACTAAAGTGCAGCTTGGCATGCTTGGAACGACGAGAAACCCCGATGGAATCACCATATCCACAGACGACTCACACATATCTTCAGAGTCAGGGACAGGGATCTACAGCCCAAATCCATTAACTACAAAATAATAACTAATAACAAAAGTACTAACATGTAGAACGGCAAGCTCCAAGCTCCAGCTACAGAAATGGTTAACGGTGGGACTGATACTTTGAACATAAATCTGAATCTCAACTCACACAGACTCCGGCTAACAGTGAGGAGGAAGAGGACGATCTGGAGTACTTTTTTGCCACTGTCCAGCAATAGCGAGACTACGCAACCAAATACTGAAGTCAGCCCGTCGATGAATCAATATATCCACTCGTGAATATAGATTTTGTTAACCTACCCGCTATGAAAATCTGTTCCAATTAAGTATGACAATGACTAAAATCCTTTGGACAGACGATTTTGGTTAATCGGTTACAGGGCAATAAAATCAGTGCCTTCTTTGACATCTCTCAAGGCTTTAACAAATTGTGGCATGAAGGCTTTAGGCATAAGCCATTCCCATTTGTTTTTGTTTTTTTAAACCAAACTTCTGCCCAAGTTGCGGACACTGCGATCTGAAGGAATAGACCTATTGCATCTTGGGGAGTTAGTTTAGGCTAATAGACATTCCATCCTCCTGATGAAGGTCAGAATATGTTAAGCATTGGATTGGATTGGGGAGCATATCTCTTTGACATTCACAAAGAATGTGTACCGCCGTTCGTCGTTAGGTTGTAGGTTACCAGAATTCTATTTCGAAATAAATGCTTTCGTGCTTACTACGAAAATTAATATTCCTTCTTTTAAGATACTGCCACCGGAGTTCTACAAGGAAGGGCTCTTGCCACAAACAGCCACATTTGCAGACGATACAATCGAGTCAGCAGTTTACACATTTTTTTTCCGTGGGTAGGTAAAAACTTTCATAGGCACTATGAGGACCTACCGTAATAGTGTGAGATTCTTACTCACTAAAAACCTCACATGTCTTCCAGGCTAGACAACGACTTAGTTTCCTAAACAAGTAGCTTCATTTTCTCTAGATCATCGTCTTTGGTAGGTAGCTTTCCAGTAAAGGCATCTACTAGCTCCGTCATTCAATGCTGTTTTTCATTAAGGCGCTAGATCGAACGATCTTGTTCGTTGTAGATGGCGCAAAATGTTAGTCTCGTCAAAAGTTTTTATAATAGGACTACCGGTTGAAAATGTTTCAAAAATCAATGCTTCATTGAGGAACAATAGTTATAAATTCAATATTCACAGTATTGCCCATCGCTAGCCACACATTTTTTACAATTTTTCTGGCAATTCATGTCCGTTCTGAAAAATTCTACCGGGTTGACCGCAATACACGAATCGCTCCATTTTTTGAGATCATCGAAATGAGGGAAGTGCTGGTCAGCCAGGCCATGTTGCATCGATCGGAAGAGATAGTAATCGGATGGCCCAAGGTCTGGACCATGAATATTCTGAACGGCCGTCGATGTTGAGGCTTGTCCGGGGGATCCATACGTTGCCCGACGTTTTGGATTATCGTAATGTACCCATTTTTCATCACCCGTGACGATTCGATGCAAAAAAGACTTCTTTTTGTGGCATTCAAGCAGCGTTTCGGACATGCAAAATCGTTGTTCGTAGTCTCGTGGCTTCAATTCATACGGCACCCAATGTCCTACCTTTCGGATCATTCCCATTGCTTTCAAACGATCTGAAATGGTTTGCTGAACAACGCCAAGTGATTTCGCAAGTTCTTCTTGCGTTTGTGACGGATCTTCATCGAGCAATGCCTCCAATTCTTGGTCTTCTATCTTTTTCATCTGGCCGGGGCGTTCTTTGTCTTCGGTGTCGAAATCACCATCTTTGAACCGCTCAAATCATCGCTGACACATTCTCACATCTATAGAATAGCCCGGGTAAGCTTCGGTTGCTTTTTTCTTTAAATGAAAGAAGCATATTAAAACTTCCCGCAAATGTTGTTTTGATGGCACGAATGTAGACATTTTACGGCTTTACAAAAACTTGTGTGCTTTCACTATTGACCAATAACCTAGACTGAAATAATAAGACAACGACATGAAGTTTCTGATGTGACAGCTGTCATGGTCAAAATTCACCTCAGAGTAATAGATATGAAGTTGTCTGCAATATCGACATTTTCAACCGGTAGTCCTATTACTTTTGTTATTGCTGTAATCGTGGAAACGTGTACGAAGCTTTTGAGAAAAGTTTGCAACTTCGTCAGGCACGGCAGCAACTCTCAAATCTCTGTGAATGTGGCTATTTCTTTTATGTAGTGGAGCAATCACGACTACTCTTAATGTTTGGTTTTGAATTGTTTGTATCCAGGACTTATCCAGTTAGGACGTTACAGGGTTTTCCAATAATGACTTGACAACTTTTTTAAATATAATAAATCGATTGTTAGGTATGCTGTGTGGCTTGTGTCGTCCAAGTCCATATCCTCCAATTCGTGTAAAAAATAATCGGTTATCATGGCGCAATAACACTGGTCAGAGACGCGAGGATCGTTATCGTCGACGCAAAAATATGATTCATGAAGCACATGTGGATTTTCCCTCGACCAATTACGCATATTTTGCTTATTGACGAACCCATTGAGCCAAAACTGAGCTTGGTCACTGAAGATGATTTTGCGATGAAATTCATCATCTTGGCGCATCTTCTCCAGAGCCCAATCGGAGAACGTAAGTCGCTTCAAATGGTCCATCGGCTTCAATTCTTGAGTCAGCTTGACCTTGTATGGGTGTAAATCAAGATCCTTACGCAAAAAACGCCTTAATGTGGTCTGAGCGATGCCCAATAATAAGGAGCTAATGCATTTCTCTAAGCCTGATTTCGAGCTCGTTTTTTTATCGTGTGATTTCCACTTTAGTTTCGCGTCTGAAGTTCATTCATTCTTTCCTAAATATTCACCTTGTTTGCATACAGGATTTGAACCGAGTTAAGAAACAGAGACAAACGCAATTGATTTAGCAAAAGTTTCTCAAAGACCTTAGAAATTATCGGCAGGAGCGAAATAGGTCTATACGATTTTTTGTCGTCAGGACTTTTTCCCTTCTGCGACTTTCCATTGCCTTGGGACGTATAAAATTCTCAAACAAGCATTTATGATAAACAAAAGCTTGATTAACGCTTTTTTAGGCAGGTTATAAGACACAAAAATATTTGAGCTCAAACAAAATGGATTCGAACATGTGTTCCATCTTCAAGATGTTGTTTTTTCAGTACCAACATTCAATCGAATAACAATATTCTGCTGCTCCTAAATGAATGTTCAAATTATATTTTTAGTACTGTGAATTTTCAGCAGTATAGAAAAAACACGATGAATTTTCAAATTTGACAACTCAAGGCAGTTATACCCTCCATGCTCAATAATTTCATGGAGAGAGAGAGCCCTTCCATATAAACATATTTGCATTCGCTTAATTCGCAGTATTTAATTTGCCGCTAGTAAGTGCAGCTTTTTTCTATGTTTTGGAACATTGCGTCATCAATCCACAGCCAGTGTTGGGCCTTTCAGGCATAGCCAGTGATTCGATAACTAGAAAAAAAGTTCAAGATTTTCTCAAGAACTCAAATCTGGGACATTTATTTTGATCCGATTAAAAAGCCATGCGTTTAACATCACTTTTGCATCACTCAAAAATAACTATTCTTACTCTATAAATAGAAATTCCATGAAGAACGATTGTACGAGTGTTTTTGTTTCGATTTCATGGTATGGAAAATATAACCAGAATGGTTTCCTTCAGTTTGAAAGAAATAGAAATGAAGGCCATTAGAATTAGCTCCCACATTGCGTTGCCAGCAAAACAAACCAAGGAAGGACTACCACTCAAGTAAATATATAAAAACAAAAATCCTTGGATGAGTAAACACAGCAGTACCATCAAGGATTCCTCTCCTTGTTCCCAGCAAGGTTTCTTTATTCATTTTGTTATTTCGTTGGCACCAAATAAACCCGACTTTAAGTTGGATCCTTTTGTTGTGTCACAGGAGGGAGTCCTATTGAGGTTGTGGGTTTGTCTTTAGATGCAGTACTATGTTTTTGTATATTTTTTTGTTCGAATATAAAAAAAACGTCTTTATCCAGAGACACCTTATCCCCTTTCACTTGGCAGAACGAATATGAACTTTTCTGCATGCGCTTAAGCTTTTGTAGGAAGGCTTGGTTCAGTTGACCAAATTTTGTCCCACCAAGAGGGAAATTCAAGTAAATGCATCCTTCAAAATATCAAATCCACAAAACTTAGTCTTATTCGAAAGATGCTTTCAGTTTTTGTTCCGATGAGTCATCAGAATACCTGAAGACATTTCCAAAAATCTAGCAGCCGAAGGCATTCTAAGGCTCACTATGTTGGACAAATAATTTTGCATAAAGAATGGAAAGACCAGAATGGGCTGATGGAAAAGCCTGCAAACTGATTTATAGAGCTTTGCACGAGTGTAAAATTGATTTGCCCACGGAGTTTTCTAAGCCCTGAAATAGAGGAGGAGGCAGTAAGTATTCGGGGGGCATGGAGCAACTCTTCTATTATTAAAAGAAACATCCTTAATTTCTGCGCAAAGAAAAATGGCATAGTTATTAAGTTTATACCTTTTTCGGTTTTCCACAGTTGGATTTGTTTTATCGCCGCTAAAAAGAACAAATACGTTACAAGTAGAGCCGCTCCTGGACCTTTACCCTTTCTTTACATGCAGTGTATCGAGGAGCGTAGCGACAAGTTAAAATCATCTTAAAGTATTAATGGCTGTCAGGGTGGCACCTGTTTCCTTAACATTGTTTTGGTCTCTATTTCCTGCTCCTTTCCTAGCTAGTTCATTATCCGTAACGATTAATATCATCATTAAGTGCTGCTGGTGTATTTTGTTTGTGTTCACATTTCTAACCCGTGTCGATCAACGTACCAACGGGTTCGAAAGCTATGTTTAGGCAAAAGATGACTGACTCTAACGATATGTGTAAGCCGTCTGTGGATATGGTGATCCCACCGGGGTTTCTTGTCGTATTTTCTCAATTTTATTCACAACGCAATCTTTTTTGAAGACCTTCCAATAAGTTGCGTGGTTCGTTAATTTTGTTGCGTCTTCTGTTTTTGTGAGGCCTTCTCTTAGGTCAGGTCTTTCATCGATTTTCATCCACGCCTTTTGCGATCGAAAAAAAAATCGATAAGATCAGGCGTTTTTGGACAATCAGTCGCTGAAACCACTCCATTTGTTCCGGTCTTCGTTCTCTTCTATATATATGTATAAGGGTTCCGTACCACATAACAGTGTACTATATATTTTTTAAAAACCTTTTTTTGTAGTAACTTTGAATTTATGGTTTTTTAAATTTTTCCTGAAAGACTATCCTTGTTGTAAGACATGTACCTGTACATACATGTACCTGTGCATGTACATGTACATGCGAGTACCGAAATTCGGGCTTTTTTTTGCATGCGACGACTGAAAGTTAGATGCACTTATACAGACAAAAGGCGTTCCTGAGAAAAAGAGTCTTGTCAGACTGGCAGACAAGCTGACAACGAAGTGATTCTATTAAGTTCTGTTTTTCCTTTTGAGGTACGGAACCTTAAAAAATATGAATGTTTATTTCCTTTGAGGCTGTAAATCCTTCCTTTAAGTCCAACAAATTGGCAATATGTTATTAATCAATTTGTATTCTTTATGTTAGCAGCATATCTTTGAAACAGACACAGAACCATGACTCTTTCGACATCCAATAATTCATTTTGGGGACTTCAAGTGTCCTTCATTATAGCCACAAATCTCTCTTTTGCATTTCGCAAAATTTTGGACATTTTTCCTTCAAGTATCTCGAAAAAGAGCTTGTAGTTATTTGTATCTTAATTCTATATGAAATGCGACAGTTAAGCTCATACACCAAATAAAAGCATGTATCCTTTATTTAAAAAAAATGAAAAACATTAAGGAACGCTTAAGAAAGAGGTCAACTAAGTTCTTGTATCATTTCCCTTGGATAAGTTGTATCTATTCTAAGAAAAAGCAATTAGTGAGTCATCTCGAGTTACTTCGACAAGGATCGACACACAGGAAAGAGAAACTGTTGTGAATGTGAATAACCTTTTAGTCCACATGCACAACACACAACAAATAGGAAACAGGAAATTTAGTTTCCTCTGTCATTTTGTTTATTTCTATTAAGTGGACAATGAACCCGTCTTAAATACGTATGTCCTTTGTGTCCTTGGCCATAGCCATTAGTGGATGATTACTAATTTCGAGACACGCAAATCTAAACTGTGGTTACAGGTTTTGTGGGTATGATACATTGCCTATCACCATTGACGATGGCCTGGGTGTGTGTTGACGTTATGGTTCAAAATAGTTTTCCGAAAGGGTGTTTCTGCAATGAAGGGTCTTATACAGTCACTCTCATTTATATTGTGCGATAAATATTAAAGTGACAGTGACGAAAGATTTATTGCTGAGGTAGGCCACTGCTCCCTGTGTAGCTTACTTTTTTGATCAGATTTACAGCACACAGGAGAATGAAACGACGGACTGTTTGTATATTAAAATAATAAAAGTTTGAAATATTTTTAGTGAAGTTGATTTTATATGCATCCTTGAGGCGGTTTCTCAGCTCCGGCAAAAATTGAAGCAAAATTATTGAAACCAGGATTCAAATAATTTGATTTCAGGCACTCAAGGACTTTTCTTTAGAGCATTTGCACACTGACGACACCGTTTCAAAAGTCGAGGACTCTCCTCGTTAGATGTAGGATTTTGTTAAAGTTGGCATTTTTTGTTGTTTTCAAAATCGTTTTCCCTGTTTCAAAAACTTGGTCCATGGATTAGCTTTTACGCGGCGAATGTTGCATTCCAAGCAGTCCATTGTGTCACGTCTGTTGACAGTATTGGACATACGAGATTCCCTTGTGGAAAACCTGATTTTATTTCTTAAATTTAACAGTAAGCTCTTCCATAGCGTACGCTAAAGAATCTATCTGCCGCATTCGATCTAAAAAATCTCTTAACATAGTCTTAGCAGATCCCTTTTTGTATGTTTATACAAAAGCGAGATTGGACGATACGAAGTCCCATCTGCTCTCTCACGCTGAAGGGGTTTTGAACACCCCACACATAAAAAGCATGAAGTGACGAGTGTGCGAGAGCGTTTAACATTCAAGTTGTGCGGCTGAAAACCAGTGCCTATATTTTACTGTGCAACCGAAATAGGGCTTCATTTTATGATAGCCGAGATTTTCAAAAAAACATTCTGAATCGTTGCGTCAGTGGTGAAGCTAGTCAATTGATTTCGAAATGCGATTGTCTCCACAGAGTTTAATGGTTTGATTTTAAACTCTGTCGACCAGGCACAGGATGGTCTTTGTAGCACAGTCCAAGACATGGGAATGTAGAAACTAAATCTGGGCGTCCAATCAGGAGGGATAAAATAGTTCTTACACTATAAGAAACCAAAACCTTTCGCAGCGTTTTTGGCTACATCGGTTATGGGGTCTGTCCGACTGTGGTTATTATTAAATAACATTTAGACGACGGAAAGTCTTTAACTCAGTTTTTGGAACATTGGAAATTTAATGAGTTAAAAAACGCTGTCGTACATTTTCAATCAATCATATTTTCTGTCGTAAAATTTTCGTAGTCTTAGGTCCAAAATTGTTTACTCGATTTCGTGTTTATAAAAGCAGTATTTAACTTGTTTTTATGCAAAAAATAAACAATAGAAATAAATAATAAACAAATTTTCCCGAGCTACCAGACAACTGATAATTTATGAAAATTAAAAAGAGAGCTGGAGACAAAGCGGAGCCCTGGGGCACATCTTTATCTTAAACAGTCATTTGTTGAACAGAGTCATCCATTTTGTGGTTTCGAAAGCAATTTCTAAAAAAAACACATTTATGATTAAGATTTTGCCATTTTTTTTTTAAATTTCAAGCCAATTTTTGGATCTTATGAATTGTGAATGGAATAAAACATCATTTACGTCAGTCTTAGTCGACTCGATTCGACAAGGTAATTTGCGATGAATTTCCGTCACATATCGGTCGATAACTTGATGCACATTCGTTTCCGACACAATCTTTTGCAAAGTTATACTTTCCCTACTAGCTTATGAGGCCAGCTATCAGCTATGGAAGGATCAGAACTTGAGACAGAGCTGCCCTCGAGCCCTGACAGTCTTGAATACTCGGCTTCCAATTGGATAGACCAAGCGTCTGCGACTGCTTAATCGTTGAACCGAAGGTTCGATCATCCTGTGCTTCTTGAGCGTGTTCGCTTGGACTCAAAGACTCTCTTCGCTGGAGCATTATTGTCCATTGTCTCTATACGGCCGCGCCAGTGCAGTCGAAGGGTTTTCGTCCTCCGGACTATATCCACATCTTTGTACAGCACCTAGATTTCGCGGTTATGCCTTCTAATCCATTCGTGTCCATAAAGCAGGACTGCCAAAATCAGCGTTTTAAAAGCTGTATTTTTTTTAAGTGCATCGTTTATTTTCTAAAGCTCTAGAGAGAGTTGTAGAGCTCTACAGTACTGTCATGTGCGGCTTTGAAGTCTACGAATAGATGGACGATAGATTCTTTCGGTGGACTATTGTTGATTTGCCGGGCTGGAATCCACACATGTTCGATTTGTATGGAGCAAAAAGGCTAAAGATGTTCACACAGTACGCTGGATAGGATCTTGTAGGCGACACTTAGTAAGGCTATGCCTCCGTAGTTGTTGCAAGTCATAGGATCGCTTTTTTTTGTAGATCGGGTAGACAGAGAGATGATCTGGTGCATGATCCTAACCAAAGCAAAGCATTACAAATATAAATTCAGTGCGATAAATCACATGATCAATGGCGAGTTTGTTCTTGCAACTAAGCCGAGACGGGTTGTGTTGTTGGGAAGTTGCACACTGCTGTTGAAACCGTATCTATATCTTTGATTTGAGGCATTAAAATCGGTTTACAAGAGAATCAGCGGTGACTTATACAGTAACTATCGATAACATATCTACCGAGTGGAAAATGAGCCTTATTGCGGAAAAAGATGTTGTATGAAAATCTGTCATTCAAACACTTAAGTTCAAGTTCCCAATCGGCTTATGCTCTTCGAATTCCGCGATCAGCTAGCTTCAATTTTTGAGTGCGAGATAGTCTAATATCTGCCATTAGACAAACCCTTTAACTTGTCCCTTTAACAAAGGCAGTCTTGCCAGTTTTGAATCTAAAATGCTCAGATGGACGATTATGTTGACCGCCAAACGTCCTCTTTGTTGTAAATTCTGACGATTTTAATACCTTCATCGATCCAAAAAGTAAAATGGCAAACCTTATACAAGTACTCTCGGAAACCGGGGCCAGTTTCGGATCCGGACCACGATTTGGATGACTCTTTAGGTTTTACCACGTGAATAAGAGTCTCATCTTTTAACGATCGTTGCTTTGTGATTTCCTGAACATCCACCACCACCAGCAAGGAGCAAAGCCTTCTTCCTTGGGTCTTTGATTAATTTGCCAACAGACACTTTCAATGGGGGATCTTGTAATGTTGACGAACCACGCAAATCAAATGCACTTGAATGTCAGGATCGGAACTAGTCGCCATAGGACGCTGGAGAATGGACCATTCAAGAGAAGCATTGGAATGGGCCGGGCAAGAAAAGGACGAAGAATTTTCGGTGCAATGAAAGGGGCACAGTTACATAAGTGAATTCCTGAACAGAGGACGAATATGACTAGAAGCCTTGAGCTTAGGTATATGAGCGACCGTTTGATAATTCTTTTTAAGGACAACGAGTAATGCCACTACGATCTTTTAAGTCAAAATCGGCACTTAAAGCGAAGATTGACAAGAAAGTTCTTGTTAGACGAAATGGCCTAAACAATAACATATTCGCATATTCAGCAACCCTCAAGTTTCACAAAAGGACCCGGCAGTCTCAAGATAACCATGCACCAAGTTGATCATGTTGCTATCGATGCAAGACACTCGTAATGTTGTCTAGATGTCGACATTCCTGAGGCTCAAAATCGAAATAGGTTTCAGTCGAAGCCTGATTCGAGAGATGATTTTCTGAACCCTTCGTGAAAAGATTTAACGTCGCTCGACTGGAATCGGAAAAAAACTGACTCACTTCTACATCGCAAGGGCATTTTCTGTAACCGGTCAAGTAAAACGTTCGAATTTGTCACGTCTTTAATTGCAGATCATGAAAGCACACTCTCAATTTTTTGACACTCAAATTGGCGCCAAATAAAAAATGCTGTCAGACTGACCAATGGAAGCACAGTTTTACGCGCTCTTTAACCCTATTTACGGAACTGTTTCAAGGCTATTCTTAGCCATTTCCTATCCCCTTCACAACCACTTATCAACTTAAGAACGCATTCGTCGGATGTCCTTTCGCTACTCATCGCCATGTTTTATTGCCTTCCTTAAAAACCATTCGATAAGATTTTATACCGCGAAAATGGCATTCAATTTTATTAGATAAGCGCGCAAATATCCGCCATCAGTGGTAGTTAAATGGTTCGAGAAACTTTTACAACGCGTCCTTTAATTAACTTAATTATAGTGTTTTGATATGTCCTTTATGGTGCAGAACCAACCAACGTTCCCTTTCTCCGCCAAATATTCTTCATTCAATTCACCCTGCTTGCATTTAAAGCACTTTCCAACGACTTGTACGAAATGGATGAATATAAAATTTTGATGCGCCGCCGTCTGTAGTCGAAGGTGTCCTTTAAGCACAGTCCTCCAACGATACGAGTATATTTAATTTTTGATTTTATGAAAATGAGTTCAAAAGTTTTACCATTCCCTGGCAGCTGTTGCTTCATTTTGCTATAAGGACTCGCGATGAGTAAGAGTTTGAATAATTTTACTGAAAACTGGGACAAAAGAATAAGGATAAGGAGAAAAGGAGAAAAGGAGAAGTCAAACGCATGACCTCTATGCGAGTGCTTGAAACTGACCCACACCAAGCGAAAGCATCAAGGATAACCCTACGCCGGGATGTAGAGTCTCCCCAACAATGCACACACCATAAGTTAAATTGATTTGTGCATCGCGTACAAAGGGTCCCCCTTAAGTTTTTCGTCCCCAAAACAGGATAAAAGAAAAAAAGGGAAAAACTCCTTGAATCGAATTGAATCAGAAAATGTAATAAATTAAAAGCATTTACTGCTCCTGGTATTGCCACTGCCCGTGGCACCCCCTGTACGCTTGGGTTATGACACATTTCAGGACAAAGTCGAACGAGCTATCGAATGTCCTTTGAGTGGGTGAATGCAAAGAGATTTAGTTAGCAATGTCAATTTATTATTTAAGGACGCCATCAGCGGGTAACCGTTAAGGAATCAGTGGAATCTCGATTCAAGGAGAAAACTCTGCGGGGAGCCCTTCTGTGGGGGGAAGCAAATGGACGGGTACGGTACACACCAGAAATGCAAGGTGACATTAAAGGTTTAAATGTGTTAATTTTCTTGTTTCTTCGTTGAAGGGCAGACACTCATTGTTGTCGGTTGCCGGTTTTTTTCAAGGAAGCAGGCCTTTCGCGATGAGAATTTATTTTCTGACCTTTGACGACGAGTGCCGATTGGGCGTCTGTATTAGAAGAGATGAGAAAACTGACAAGTGATGTTGAGAAAAGCTCAAACCATTATAAGAAGAGCACTACTTCGATACTGGCATTAAATCTTTGCTTTTTGGCCACTGTATAAACTTTGAGAGGCTTCAGATTAACCTTCTGTCTACAAACTGCTTAAAAAACATTTCGGATTCGTCACAAAGTAGATGGCTGGCTTGGGGTTTGAATCCGAATGAAGATCTTGATTCTTTTTTTTTTTCGAACCCCCCGTTCCAGTGAGATTTTTTCGAGTAAAAATTCAATTTTTTAAAAATATTTTTTTAATAATCTGCACTTAATTACGGACAAATAAAAGAAAAAATCATGAAAAAATTCCTACAAGAAGTGGGTCAAATAAAGTAAAAGTAAAGCTAGTAGAGTCCGGCGCCATACGCTGGACCGTCCGCTTCTTCCTCCTCAGCGTATTGGTCTTCTTATCTCCTCATCGCTAGGGTCCTATTCATTCTTCCTTCCTTCGTCCATGCTTGAGTGGAGATTGTAGCACCGGCTTGCCTCTCCTGGTCCAATGCTTTCAGCGAAGAAACACTGAATTTTCCTGGCTCTGTACCTAGAGCTTTGAATATTTCGCAAAAGGCAGCCTTTCAAAACAGCAGGGTCAGCCAAGTAGATCGGTTTAATGGCCAGCATTACGGCAGGAGGAAGATCGAAATGGTTCGAGTGATGGTATGGCACTTTGTCCTTTTGTCATTTTAGGAATTTACACCATTCGGGGGAACAAAACTCATGACATGGTTTCACCTCAGGGCAATAGACGTTGGCAAGACATTGCAAGAATACCTTTTGAATCGCTATCACCCAAGTATCGTGTATACCTTACCCCTTATTTTTTCTCTGACTTTTGAACATACGAAGTACACCAGCCACTTCCATTCCCCCACTGGAACCCGAATAATTGACCAAACAACCCGCTTCATGCTCATTTTGTAAACGGCTCTTGCACCTACAAAACTTTGATAAAATTTCCACAACGATCACCTTGTTGCCTTCGCCGTTCTTCGATGTGTGGCCGCGCTTTTGCCACGTACCATCAAAGCCCGCAGTTCGGTTTCGGTCCCCATCATTTTCTTCCACAGCGTTTTCCATATTAGCTTCACTCGTATCTTTGACTACTTTCCAAAGAACTCCTTCATATGGCGCAAATTTTGACGGAGGTGGAGGCAGGTTCACCAGCTACAGGAACCTTCGAGCGGCCGTTTTTCCTTATCCAATTGTTCGCATGCCGAAGATAGCTCTCAAGTTTAGGGCATACATTTTCCTCAATTTACCACGCAACTAAGTGGTCTCCAATCTTTCGCAGTTTCGGTATTTTGTCTCCGTTGTGCATCCTTAACAAGAAACAAGGATTCGAGCAGCAAGGCCAATCCGTGTCAAATTCAAACCTCGAAATTACTTTTCGCACCACAGCGCTTGCAGCAAATTGCGGTGGCGAAAGAGTCACCAAAATGCTTGATATCCACAAAAACATACATATACTCGGTTCCGAAATCATCGTACTTTTGTACGGATGAGCCGATTTTTTTATTAGGCGGAACTAACCGAAGTCGAAGTGCTGGATGAAGACGGTCTCGAAGTCACTGCAGGAGAGAGGATCGACGATGGCCCCGTCGACTCAGGGACATCGGAGGCTAACAGCGGTTCATCTTCCGGGGATATCGCTGGTTAGCTATAAAATACCTTCTAGGAGGAATGGTTTTCTTTTTTTTTTAAAGATTCGTTGCGATCGCGGAATTTTCTGGACGATTCAGAGCACAAAACGAACGAAATTCAAGGCACAAAACGCGTCATAAACATAGAAAAAGTCTAGTAAACACTGAAAAAAAAGATATTTAGCATCTTCTTCTTCTTTTTTTCATCAAAGCGAGTCACCTTGGAGCAAGTTGGAAGCTTTAGAAAACTGTATGATGATGTCATAAGAGGAACATCGTTCATTTCAGAAAATCGCGTTTCCTGAAAAATCTAGTTTTCTAGCACTCATGTTCGTTTTTTATGAGTTTTACTGGACTTATCTCCTCGTTCTTTCTGCAGCATGAAAACATGCACCTCAAGTTTATTTTTTCACTATCCGTTTTCGACCGGACGGCAAAAAACTGGATGGCGAAAATCTGAATTCGAAACCGTCTTTTTTCTTAGTTTGTGGTTGAGTACCCCACTCAAATTTTCTAATAATGAATCGTTCAGAAAACCAATTAAAAAATGCGTACATTTGATAACGTACAACCGAGTTTTTGGTCGCCGTCCATTGTAGTGACAGTCCACGACAGCTCAACGGCATCCAAATTGAACTCTCAATATTGCCAAGACTAATATGAAAGAAAAGTACCTTGAACCTCCTTTTGGTTCGATGCTTCTCCGCTTGATTGGAAAGAATGTCCAGAGTCATGTCGTGGTGATAAATTTTGATTGACACATCAAATGGTATCAACATCCAAGCGTAAAGCGCAACCCTTCCATTTTAAATCGCAGAAAACGTAGATACCCAGCGGTCATTCAGCTTCCATTTGGGATGCGAGGGATACGAATTTTGTGCTTTGTCATGATGTCCTTATCCGGAGTAAATCCCCCCTTATATTGCAGTATGTGGATTCAATGAAGTCATCATATTTCCAGGAATTACTCTACTGTGAGGGTTCGATTTGATCCGAGAAAAAAATATAGCACCACACCATACCAATCAATTGAGTATGATGGACTAGTAGTGTGGGATAGGTCAAGGACTTGTTTGATAAAATCCTCCAAAGAATTCCTGTGGCTACATTGTTGTTTGCATATTCATGTGTTCCCCATTGTCCGAAAATGCATTCGAGTTTATTTGTTATCTGCCAGAGCGCGCAGTCATCCCATTGTGTTGCATTGCAGGATACAATTTCTTGCAGCATATCAAAAGGATCTCTCACACTTGAATGAATTCACCAAATGGCTTTCATTTCCATTGCCACTTGCTGGGGATCTGGAAAATAGTACAAATGGCAACCTTCTTTTGATTTTCGTCTTGCTTTAAATTTTTATGTTCAATCATCGTCCCAAAAAAAAAGGGGGGGGGGGGAAACACTGCAAACAGAGAAAATGACATGATCCCCTATCAAAACTCGAATTGACTTTGAAGGATACGAGGGGCGCAAATGCACTTTATGTGCAATAAGAAGCACAAGTTTCCACGATGGGATCCATGCGCTCGTTACGTGTATTTGAGAAAAAACACACAAATCCAAACATTTTACCAGCTCTTTGTAAGGACTTTGGCTGCGTTACAAGAATGTCCTTGGTTGATCCCGAGATTTTCTACCAAAGGTGAAAGTAGTCTTTTTTTTATGCTAAAACTATCTGCGTTTGCGTTCGCATTGCTTTTATTGAAGAGTCATTCTTTTTGATGGTAGTTCAGTTTTATGATCATTATCATTGAGTCAGAATATTTAAGTTTTAAAATCCTGGATTCGATTTATAGCAGAACAAGTTTGATAGAATTTCCGAAAAAATGTTAACCGTAAAGAATGTGCTTCAAATCCGACGGTGGCGAGATTTTGGGTTATTTTTATTTTTTTATAAATTATTTGATTCTGAAAATTTCAAAATCGGTCCGTGGATTTTTTAAAAAAGTATCTGAGTGATCTTCGCGTAAGAATTTGAACTTGAAAAGGTCTCGTATACTCAGAATAAGATTCGAAGGCGGTTATAACAGCAAGTAAACTGAAGGACAATACACACAGTAACCTCGCTATCCCCAGAATTTCGAAGTAGTAACCAAATCAATCACGCGATGAGCGAGCAAGACGCTCTTCAAACATTGAGGACAAACACACGTTCAGAGTGCATTTGATCAATTTTTTGTAGAAACTTGATTTAGAATCCGTCTGAAGCAAGTTGAAGCAGGCAACAATAAAGAGCACAGCATTTCGAAAATAAATAAAGGGTGATTTTTTAAAGCTATAGGAAAGTTTTTCAAACAAAAAAACACATAAAATTCAGAAAAATGCATGAAATCTTTGTTTGAATCGATAGTACGGTCCATATAATTTAATGTTTGAATATTATTTCATGCAAATGTTGACCTTGACTGCGCCTCAAATTGTCCATCCGCTTAGTCCAATTTTGGCATACTCTTTCCAACATTTCGGCCGGTATCTCACGAATAAATGCTTCAATGTTGTGTTCCAATACGTCAATTGAAACGGGCTTGTCTGTATAGACATGAGCTTTAACATAGCCCCACAAAAAATAGTCTAAAGGCGTTAAATCGCACGATCTAGGCGGCCAATTGAGCGGTCCCGAACGTGAAATAAAATGTTTACCGAACTCGCCTCTCAATAAATCCATTGTTGCGCGTGCTGTGTGGCATGTGGCACCGTCCTGTTGAAACCACATGTCATGCAAGTCAAGCTCTTGCATTTTGGGCAAAAAAAAAGTTGGATATCATCTCACGGTAGCGCTCACCATTCACAGTTACGTTACGATTCGCATCATCTTTGAAGAAGTACGGTCCAATAATGCCACCAGCCCATAAACCGCATCAAACTGTGACTTTTTCTGGATGCATTGGTAGCTCTTGCAATGCTTCTGGCTGATATTCACTCCAAAATCGACAATTCTGCTTATTTACGTACCCATTGGGCCAAAAATGAGCTTCGTCGCTGAACACAATTTGTCGGTAAAAAAGTGGATCTTCGGCCAACTTTCCAAGTTCCCATTCACGGTAAGTCGTTCGGCTTCAATTCTTGTAAGCGTGTTGGTGGTTTAATGTCCAACAATGTAAATTTGGTGCGAAATTTAGTCACATAAGCCCGAATAGCCGCTTCAGTGGGTCGATTAAACTGACCATAAAATGGAAGAAGCGCGCGATGAACTTTCTTAACAGAGCACGCATTTTGATAATAAAATTCAATAATTTGCAAGCGTTGTTCGTCTGTAAGACGATTCATGGTTAAATTATAGACCAAACTGAAGATGTTTGACAGTGAAACAAAACACGAAACGTGCGTCAGCTGTTTAAACCAGTGTTGCCAAAAAGATAATAGCTAAAAAATCACCCTTTATAAGTTAAGAAATCCCGATTCACCCATTTTTTACAACAAGCTACAACAATATGACGTCACAATTGCACACTAGTTTTCCAGATGCAGCCGAAGCACTATAGCCGGGACAAACTTTGGTACAAAACAGGCGTCTAGTCTCTTAGAAGTCTTGGAGGATTAAAAGTATGTACTTCAAGCAGCATTTCCCGCAGCAGCTGCTTAACGATAATAACCAAGAAAGAGTGTAAGGGTGTGAAGAAAGCCCAAATTCCAGCCTATGAAGCCCTTCAACCACTGCAGAAGAAGTTTGTGTGGCCATAAAAGAAGATTTTAAATGACAAAACTGCGGGTTCAAATAGTTTACAAACTGAAATTTTTTTTAACTGTAACCGAGGTGTTCTGGTGAGAACAGCATGCATGCCTCATATCATATGTCAGATCAGGGAGGACGACTGGGATATCAACTCTTTCCGACAACTATTGAGCCGCTCACAAAATCCCAAAATCCCTTGCAGTGTACTTCACGTTCAAAGCCTATTTGCACCATAAAATTGCCAGTTTGGCTTTCAGACCAGCAAAACGACAGTCAACCAAATTTCCAATGCTGCCAAATCTTGTTAAAAGTCAACGAACTTTAATTCGATACTCAACGCTTATTTATCGACTTCTAAGCCGATGGCTTTGGTATTCAGGAACCCGTGAATACTGATCGGATTATGTCGTTCAACGCTCGAAAACATGCGCAGTACCTTGCGGCTTGGACCAAGTACCTCCGAATCATTAAATATTTGAAACGAATTCTGGCGAGGTGATGCGCTGTCATGTTATTTCTTAAATTCGTGAACAAATATTTTCTTAGTCTGTCCACCAGCTGTTTTAATGCACACAGTTTGAAGTTGAAAATTAGGACCCGTAAATTTGTTCACCTCATGCTTTAAAAATTGGATAACGAAATTTGAGGACTTTTCAAGTAGTCATTGGATAATCCGAGAACTAGCTCCACCTCGCAGAGACCGAAAAGGTTGGGCTTAAAATGAATGACGATAAAAAATATTCATGCTATCGAGAAAAAATCGATCCGTCGACTAAGTTCAGGCAAGACATCGGATTAACAATCAAAAAGAAGAGGTTTTTCTATCTGAGGATAAATGTACTTCCACAAGCGACACCTTGGTAGAGATTCGAAGAAGACTCGTCCTGGACAATCGATGCAACTTCGAAGAAATAAATTCTAACCAAGTCGAACTGCAAGTAAAAAAATCATGCCCAACAAAACAATCATCTTGACAACTATTCTGTATGGAACCGAATAACCATGACAAGAAAACAGAACAAATTGAAGTAAACTTTAAAAAAAAAAAATCATGCCTGCGAGAACTGCGAAGGGATGACTATAATGCTCTGGTTCAATTGAGCGTCTAGGTTCACGAAAATTGGAACGACCTAACCTCATGTTCAAAAAGAAAGCAATAGCAAAAGCCAGGAAGCCTAACATGGGAAGCAGCGTGTGAGAAGAGTACTGTTGTTTTTTTTGGCAAAAATTTAAGTCTAAGGAATTTCAAGTCTTTCTTTGGAACTTCATGAGTTACACGTTTTGGGTGTGCCAAAACAGGGCGCTCTCTTCCGCACAGAGTGACGTATGTTTTTACAAAAGTTTAGTATAACTCTTTGAGTATCTTCGGTGGTCGTTGATGTTCTGCTGCGTTCTGGCAGATGGGTGCTTAGTGCTGAAGAAGTTTTGAGGAACTTTTGCCGCCTCGACCGAGTCAAATCTAGACTAGGTCCATCGCTAGATATCCATAAGGAGCAAAAGTGCGATGATCCCCTATCGCTGTGGCATTGTTGCTCTTCCAGGTTGGTTATTCGGCACGAAATGTTAGTGGGAAGAAGGTCCGAATCAGCATCTTATCGTTTTTGGTTTGAAATATCTCTGGATTAATTCATAAAGCTTTCACATCGACATTCAGATAATCGTCTGTGATATTGGTCTTGGACTCTTCGGGCTTGTTGGCTCATTAGACGGTTGAACCGAATTGTCCCTTACAAAGATAAGGCGCTCAACGGCAAATGTAAGATTTCCACTGTTCAATAGCTTAATGGCGAGAGGAGATAACAATTTTTGAACCAAGCCTATCTAGTGAGACACTTCCCAAATCATTCCCTTTACTTTCTACGTCCAGTAAAAGTTCATATAGACAGAGAAGACTTGTGTCTCGTTAGCTTTTCAATCATATCAATTGAGTAGCTAAATTTTCCCATCAATTGATCAATTCCATGTCCACATTTAAATCTCATTCTGCGTCAATGAATCCTAGTTAGCTTTCATTCAATAAACATACTCACTGTTTCATTGATACGATACGAAATCGGAAGTAATTTATTTTCTTATTGACCTCGTTCCAATGTGACTGTTCATTGGACAAGTCTGGTTAATTAATTTGAAATGCAGTCAACCCAATCACTTGGAATGCACCCTTGACCATACAAAACAAGTTCCCCATTCCATTATCTACGGGAATGACAAATGCAAAAGTTGCATTTCAATTAAATGTGATGGGGGTGGTGCGGTGGAAAAGTGATACTTGTTTGAGAATTGAATGGATACCATTGGAAAATTAGGTTGCACATACGCCCCAGTATTTACACTGGAAGATAATACGAGCCAGTTAATTAAGATTCAACGCACAGTTCTTTTTTAAAAATAAGTTTGTTGCTTCTTTAAAGATGTGGATTTTTGAGTTTTAAGAGGCTTTCGTATGAGCTCAAATGAAAACAGACTTTTGAAAAATGTTAATTTCAACTTTCTAAGACACAAAAACATGTCCATCTTTCGCTTTCGCAGCTTTCAGGATTTTCTTAAATATAGTTTTCGAATCGTTTCCGATTTGAAAAGTAACAAGCCTGCGAAAAAGCTAATGCTTAAAAAATACATTTGCAAAAAAGGTGATTTTCAAATATTTCGTTTAAAAAGCACAAAACGAACTTGTTTTTAATTATAAGATTAAATTTCGCAAAAAACGCATCTGAATTGGTCCATTGAAAAATGGAGAACTGTCCTTTTCAGCGACGAATCTAAGTTCAATTTAGTCAATAAAGATGGAATGTGGACAGTAAGACGTCGGATAGGAGAAAGACTAAATCCACGGAACTGCAAAGTTACAAAAAAGCATGAAGGTGGTGGCATTATGATGTGGACATGCTTCTCAGCCAATGGTGTGGGACCCTTTCATGAGATTGTGGGGAGATAATGGATCGTTTTGGGTCCAAAAATATTTTGGAAACGCAAATGATGCCCCATGCTGAATGGAGTATGCCGCTTCGATTTGTGTTTCAAGTGCAAGTTCTCGATTGGCCGACGCAATCAACAGACTTGAATCCCATTGAGAATCTCTTTGGGATTCTATAGCGACGAGTTGCAGGTAAACGTTTAAAAAATAAGCGAGAATTGTTCAAAGCATTACGCACTGAATGGGAAAAAATACCTGAAACCACAATTTCAAATTAAATATATGCAATGCCTTGTAGATGTGCAGAAGTTTTAAACAATAGGGGCTTCTAAACGAAGTCCGAGATTTGTTGCTTTAGTTTTGCACAGTTCCATGAATTGTTTTTGCTATGAATTTCTTGTAAATGAGTTAATATTCCTGTGAAAATACAGTTTTATGGTTCTGTTTCTTTATTACATAAATGTGCATTTTTAGTTAAGAAATTGCATTGAAAAAAATATATTTACATATATATGTGCGAACTAAATTTGTTGCGTATGTTTTGCATAACACCCTATGTCACAAAAGACACAAGCATACTTTTAAGTGCAATCTTACGCCGACTATTTGTACCCATGTCTTTGACCTTTTCAACACTTTTAACCTTGACTATGTGAGATAAAAGCAATCAACAAACAGGTAGAATCCACTCTCAAATACATGCATACAACTAGGTGCATATGTGAACTCAATTTTTTAAGGCAATCATTTGCGGTTCACCATCAGGAACTCGACCATGATTATTTCCAATAACTAACCAACATCGCTCCTTCGATTTTAGCATCATTTGATTAACACAGGAACTGGTTACTTTGAGGATAAGCAAATTGAAAGTTGATTCCCCCCCCCCCCCGGGTTCGGATGATTTACGAGCTCAAGTTCTTAAAAATTTACCAAGTTTCTGGTTCAACCCCAGTAGTTTGTCCTGAGCTCTAAAAAAACTCGTACAAAAACCCGACTCATACGAAGGCTTTTCAATACTTCTTATCAACATCGATACTCAAAGGAGAGGTAACAAATCGACATCTACCAACAAACAGCTTAACTGAATTCGTTTGATGACCTTAGAAGAGGGAAAAGAAATTTTAGTTGTAGCTATAGATCTTGCCTCCTGCAAGATATCTGAGTCGACTTCAAATTTGGTGCATAAAATTATTTCCTTGATCTTGATCTTTTATCGCCAAAAAATTAACATAAAAATTGAAAGTGTTTAAAGTGTATATTTGGGTGGATATGTATTTTGAAAACATTGTATCATGTGATTGTTTTATTGAACAGGAATACATTTTACGGAGAGAGTGAAACTTAAAGTCAATTTTGGCATACTTTTTGCAGATGTAATATGTTCTCGAAGGCTGAAATTGATGCTGGCTTATCAGTATAGACGAGCCTTTATTGCACTCTCATAAAATCTAGTCTTGAGGTGTCGAATTGCTCGATATAAACGGTCAATTCGACAGTCAAAAACGACCTCGATTTACAGGTTGCTCATCGCACCAGTGGAACAGCTTTGTTCTTCAACATTCAACCTGAAATGTGCTTCGTCGCTGGAGGCAATTCAGGTTTTCATACGCCCACTCACCAAAAATACGACGCTTTGGCTGGCCGTCCGGCCTCAGTTTCAGCCCGAGCTTGTTGAATGATGGTGTAGAAGGGTTTTATACATTTACAGGTGGTTTTGAAGGAATTGAGGAACATAGGATGAGAACATTTCATGAAGTAGGTGGGATGAAATTGGATTATAATACCTTCTTTAAAGCTCCAGTTCGGGTGGGGGTTGGATTGGACAGGGCAGAGTTGTTTTTGGTGCAGGTGCTTTAAATTTACGATCTTTGGTTAGTATGAGGCTTAAGATTATTATTAAGTTTTTCGTGTTCGGTATGGTGGCCGTTTTTAGTTTCATATCCATCCATTTGTAAATGGTTATTTTATTAAGACGTAAAACATCATTTTGATAGTTTGGGTTTTTTTTTTTACACACTCTCAAGAGGTTATGAATACTCTTTTAATGCATGTAGCACAGAGCGAGTGGAAGAATGAGGAGAAGAACAAAGGACTTCGTTTGCAGTGGTTTGAGAAACTCAGATGTATTTGGTTTCAATTCAATTGCGTGGGTGGAGCCAGAAATGGGATGAATGATTTGACATCGACTTATTGAAAGTAAGGAAGACGTAGCTCAACACCCCTGCTGTCAGTGTTATGCCTTCACAGCAGTGCCATCAACAAATTAATCTTCACCAACCACAAGACGAACTCAGAGGTCTAGGAGTTGAACCTAGGACCCGTCAATCAAAGGCATGCGCTCTACCAACTGCGCCAACAAGCCATGCCATCCAAATTCGGTTGACATTGAATTATTTGGCATCATTTATTTTGTTCGACAAATTCTTTTGGCAGTTGAGGGTGGAGATCTCATAGTTTTGATGAAATAAATTCCTGATCCAAGAAGCATTCGCCAGTCGAGGAGTACCTTTGAAAATTAAGGTTATTTCCTTATCTGCTTGTTGACTGTCTCTTTGTTGGAGCTCGGAGTATGATTCCCTGATGCAGTCGAAGGGTTAACTATCGATGAGGTGATTGGCTCGTAAAAATGAATTGGTTGCCATAAGTCCGGCGAGGATTGATGTGTTGTAGGAGTTGTGAACTGTTGTTTACTCCGTTTTCTGGGTAAAATCAAATATTGAATTGTGTAAGCGTTGTCAAAAATATAATGCTATCCAACAAAAGAACGAAATAATTACAAAGACCGTAAATAATCTTCATGCACCGAAAATCTGAGAAACAAAAAAAAAAGTCCACTGCAATTCTGTAGGGCGTCTCAAAAACTGTAGCTGCAAACGACTCCAATCAAAAAGAGAGAGATAACAGTCGCTAATCGAATTTGAAATAAAAACTGAGAAGCGCATTCCACCTAATTCTTTGCGGTCATTGTCCTCGGTGCTATCCATAATTGCAGGAGCATTTTTTTTTAAAGCTTAAGATTAAGAGTTTAAGGGGTAACGAATACCCTTATAGTACTGACACATAGTGCGAATGGAAAGTATCAGGGAAGAAGAAGAGATAATGTTGCCCAATACTTGACTATGTGACCGAGTTTAACGGTCTGATTTATAAGGGGAAAGAATGGCAACTGGCTAATTAACTGACAGTCAATTAAAAAAACGGAGTTGAGGCCATATTCTACTTAGAAAGTTATCTGAGAAATAAAACTTTTAAAGTAAAAACCGCAGACCATGTAAGCGAAATGATAAATGTTATATATGGTGTGCCGCAGGGATCGAAACTGAGGCACCTGCTCTTTACAATATGTGTTAATAATTTATTGTCAACTCTAAAGAGAGGATATGCTTATGCCGACAACAGAGCGATTGTGGAGAGTCACAAAAGCATTGAAAAGGCTACCCTCATAATGCAAAAAGATTTCAATCCAGTAACTAGGTGGTGTCATGATCATGGTGGAGAAAACGAAGGTAACATGTTTTCGACGCTTTGAAAAATATATTATCCCGAGATACTGGAACGAGCATGGGCGAAAATAGTATGAAGTATCAATGCCAACTATTTTAAACAAGCTTCCAAATGAGTATCGCAGTAACTAAAAAAAATGAAAAAAAATTTACTTATTATCATGACAAAAATATTATTTATTACGTTTGTATGAATAAAATTGCTCATAAGCTAGCTTAAAGTTTTTTTAAGCAATTCGATTGGTGATAACCTCTGTATGTTATTATAACAAGATCTTTGTCGGGAATCCTTGTAACGCATTTCAATTTATGGTTAGCGTAGGTTTAAAAAAAAACTCAGTTTGAAAATACGTCAGTTAATTAAGGCAAATATATAAAACAAACTTCTCAGGGTCCTGCACCACTCTGCATAATGTTATAAGAAAATAATAATTAAACCATTTTCTTGCATTACTTTACAAATGACCTCTAAAAAGGACGCAAGACGAAAGAAACCATTAGCTGTTTAGTAAATTAACATAAAACAAAAGGGGAGAATGCAGAAAAAAAACTGATCGTAAAAAAAGTAGAGGGACGATCCACTGTTCCAGTCTTGTACATTTTTATAATTGTAAATTCATTGCACGACAACGGAACCCTGATGACTGCGAAAAAAAAAGATAGCTCCTACAAGACTAAAAGAGGGGTAATTTTTTTTTGTTCCTGGAAATAAACTTTTTCCACAACATGAGGGATTTCCACTTGTTCATAAAATTAAACGTCTCGCTTAACTTGATATTTTTTTTCAGAGTCTTTGTGCAGGAATCTCATCTTCTTCTTGATGCACCCTGTTTAATTGAACGGGTAAAATGGGGGTAACTTTCCAATCCAGATCAACCTTCAGGGAAATCAGGATATACCTTCTTTACTAGTTTTTTTTCGTAAAGTGGATATCAGTGTGATGGCCGTGGTATCCTTGTTTTTTTTTTTTTGTTTCGCAATTTTTAAGTGATTCATCTTGTGTTGTCTTAAGGGGGGGGCGGCAAATATCCTTCATTTTGTGCTGTCAAACGTGCTTGCGCTCCTGCAAGTAATTGATACGTGTGCATCTGCTTAAATAAACTTCCAGCGTTGAATAAGGACACTGGATGTTGCTCTATTTTTACAGTTGCCATGACAAAATGTTTTAATTAACTAGAATTTGTAGTGTCCTTGTTGCAGGAGGAGGGTTTCACTTTGAAGGAGCAATTCGCTTTGATCGAATAGTGCAACGCAATGACAAAGCATCTACGAGTACTAGCTGCTGTTTGTTTTGATGCTAAGGTTATTTACGATAACAGCCAATAGGATTGGAGAGTAATTGGCTGTAGTTGTAGATTCCGGAGTGATGGATGCACAGAGGTAAGGAGCATAGTCGAGGGTTAACTTTGGACTTTAGACGACGACAAGACAATTGATGGGATGTTTGCAGAATTTCATGGTCCAATTGTGGCTGATTTTCTAACCTAATTTAATGAATTGCATTGCTTCATTACACATATTTTTTCCTTTAGAAAATAGATTCGTAAAACACGTAAGAAATAAGTTTTAAAATCATAACCATAAATTTAAAAAAATATATTTGGGCCAGAAATGAAATCATAAGCTTCTTAATCTATTTTACCGTACGTACTTTATTTAGTAAGAGGTCTTAAAAACCCCAATGGTATGGAAGTTAAGGCTTACATCGAGGCGGAAGCCAGTCACGATTCCTATGTCTGTGGAAACGAAATTCATATACCAGCTTTACGATAACAATCACCTGATTGACAAACAACTGTATGGATTAGCAGCAGTTTGCAAGCTTCCTTAATTTTTTCTGACTTCTTCTTTCACAAGTTCGAAACATTCTTTTCGAAAATAAAAACTTGATTTGCGATCAAGAACAAATATTCGTCCGAATTTTCGGAATTTTGTATCTTTACTGATTTAAACTAATTAAGATATGCTCTGAACGGTTCTACTACATTCTGAAAATCCACCTCCGCGGATGTTTCTGTAGCTGTGGATTTTGGCAAGATTCCTGCTTACGTATGCCGTTATGCATAAATTCATTTCTCAGTACTTCGTAGCTTCGTTCTGCTGATTTAAGGTCAAGATACAATGACAAAGCTTCCCCGATTGTCAAACACTTTTTTCTTAATCTATGACGTGAATTTGATTTTATTACATCTGCTTCAAATCTAAGCTCTTCGAGAGATCTTGTTTTAACTCACACTCTCCAAAAACTTTCTGTGGTCTTCTGCACCTTTTTTCAAGTCCTGATTTGCAGGTGCACTATTTAGGAAACAAATACTGTCCGGGAAAGAGTGCAACAAATTGAGCCAGTCTTTATTTTTATTCAAGAGCCAAGCGTTTGTCAAAGTTTGAAAACTGAGTGAAAATATGTCTTCTCAAATTTTTATCTTCTTCGGGCTCTAAACTACCCTTTATTTTAATTTTGTTTTCAATTAACTCCAACACAATAGAGAATCGGTTATTTGGATCAGACGACCATAGTTCAAATAGTTCCCTATTTGAACACATTCTGTTAAAAAAATGGTAAACAAACACTTCTTTCATGAAAATGTTTAAGTAGCCGCTGATGATTGTTAACTCACGTAAAATGCCTTTCCCTCCCCTTTTTTAATTTAATAATAATTTTTTTCGACAATCGACGATACTATTTGTTTTAACACTTTTGACAATGAACACCGATTATATAAAAAAAATGGTTTCACTTAAATCTTCACCAAAACTTTACAAAACTTGAATGTGCAAAGAAAAAAGAATTATGTCTACATACTCTACAAAAGTAGGTCAAAGTCAAAATTGGCTCCAAAATTTTCAATTGATGCAATGTCCTGCCAAGAGCCCAGATCTTAACACAATCGAAAGTTGGGTGTGTATAGAGATCCACCGAAAACCATCGTCGAGTCTGGGAAAGAATATAAAAGGAATGGCATAGTATTGACCACGAAAGCATGCAAAAATTAGTAGAGAGTATGCCTAAAAGAATTAAGAGTGTTTTAAAAAAATAAAGGACTATGGACAAAGTATAAATCACTTTAAATTGATGCCGGTTTAGAAACTACATAAAACTAAAAAAATTAAATATGTGTAAAAATATCCGAATGTTTTTTTACTATTTTTGTGTTAGGTTTAGTAACTTAATTTTAAAGTGAATTCTCCATTGTATAAATAATCCAAAAATATTTGTTTAATTCCTATTGGCTTACTCATTTTGCTGACAAAACATCCGGACAGTTTTGCTCACCACAGTATGTACTATGATAATCGCACTTTTTTATTAATCAATGGATCAGGAACCAAATATTTTAAACTATAATAGATCTGATTTTCAATCGCAATTATATTGTCGTATTAATACTAAGCAGAATTGAATGCCATATGTGTCGACGAAGATCTGCATATTGGTCGTAGACTATTGCTAAGTCCCAGGATCAAAGTCCGGTTCAGTCCAGTACTCGGTTGCTTTTTTTTGCTTCTTATTTTTATAATTCAGAAAAACTTAAATGCTTAAAACTAGCCTTCTTAAAAAATACTTTTCTTAATTAGCTTGCTGACCCTATGCGGGCGCTCTAACAATGAGCTAAACCTTATTCTTAACTATGTCTTTCGACGTAATCAAACTAAACATACAAGTAAAAATGAGAACTAAATTACATATTAGAACTGAAAAAAGGTATTAATGAAAACTTAGGAAAGGGGACGGTTTTGTTTAAAACTTACCTAAAAATAAATCTTAAAAATACCTTAATATTCCTACATTTCTCCCTTACTAACTAAAACATAAAAACTAAAAAAGATATGCTGGGCTGTGGTACAGGGGGTGAACATATCTTAAAGACAAGGTTTTAAAGAAATACCTAGGCCCTTATTGAGCCATTTCAACAGGAGAAGAAGACCAAAATGATGAACCCTCCGCTATTTCTTTTAACCACCAAAATTGTAATAACTTATACCGCTCCTTTACCCCTTAGCTGCTAACGATGTCTATGTTGTAGGCTAGTCGTTTATAAATACTTTTACGAAACACTTTACGAAACGAAAACCTTTGGTGGAGTAAAGCCGTTAAGGAACACTGTTTCATGGTACATGAAGTTGGGTTAGTAAGCCCCGCAGATCAGGTTATTCTTCGAGGTCATTGCTCTTGCAACGCGTCTCTGAATAAGTTTAATAAGAAAGTTATCCACTCGGATTAAGTAAGCCCCATTGTACAGGACTTCATGAGACTCTGGAGTTCTGTACAAATGGAGACAAGCCCTCGAGAACCCGAATCTTTTCCATTAAGCTTACTCACACGTTGAACAACACGATACATCCATATTCCAGCACAGGCCGAATGAGGGTCGTGTAGTAGATCAACTTTACCCTGGCATCGAGTTGCCTGCTGTGAGACATCTTTATGTTTGTTTAAATACAGATACTGATTTAGCCAGATCCCAAAGTATATGACAGCATTTCGATTCGCTAGTGGCTGTCCGTTTTGTCCAACGATAGAGAACTTTAGCCACTTCTTTCTATCATAGTATTTCTGAGGCCCCAGACAACGAAGTCCTGAACAGAATGGTCTCGCAATTTCCTTCAACGCAATATCGCTTAATCTCCCTCAATCTTTGAACATGACCTGTACGCGATCAAGTCATCTACGTATGATATGGAGTGGTGAAGAGAGCGTACAAGATCGCTTGTGAAAATAGAGAATAAAATCGGCGAATTATCTTCACTCTATTGCAGACCATTGCTATTTTTCAAAATAAACAATTCGGCAGTGTTTTGTTTATGCCCTCGTCCATGGCAATAGATTGGCTCAAAAATTGTCAGTTTGGTAGCCTTAGATTTACACCTGAATTATCAACACGTTTTTTGTTCTCTTAAATTAGAACAAAACAGACTTATGTTTTTTTTATATATTTTGCTTCTAATGCAACTTGTCATGTGAAAAAAGTTTCAAGAATCGTATACCTCATCCAATTGATCCTCTTAATGTTGCCATATGTGATCTCTGCCATGTGAAATAAATACAATACAATACAATTTATTTCATATTGATTCAGTCTTTTATACAATTGCATTTTAGATAGTTGAAGAAGAATTTTATTTATTTAGGTAAAATTTAATATTTGAAATTCATTAAGTATAGATATAGGGTCAAATGCCACTTTTAAAGGGTAAAAATTAAAGTATAAAAATTCTTTACTCAAAACAATAAAAATGCAAGTAAATTTGAAAGAAAATGAAAAAAAAAAAAAACAGAAACACCGAAGAAGAAAAAGAAAAATAAAAATAGTAAAAAAAAGAACAGAAAGAAAACCGTAAAATACACTTAACTAAATCAGAATGTTAGAGAAAAGGTTTTGAAGTGCTGCAAAGTTAAGATCCAAGAGCCGCTGTTTTAAACAACTTACATACCCGCCAGAAATTGTCAAAGCTCTGATTGCAGGTGAAAGTCTATTAAACAGACAACACAATGAAACTAGGTAAAAATTACGAAAAGCAGTGATGCAAGAATTCGGCACAGAAACGAAATTCAAAAGTTAAACTCGAATTGAGATATCCCGATCTATTGAAGAACGTTTTTTAACACTTTGAAATAATATTAATGACTAGGAGAACATTCATATCACGAAATAAAGGATAACTGGGATGACGACGAACTTTACAAGATATTCTTTCTTAAAAAATTATATTGCATAGGCAAGATTTTGTTTATATGTGTACCTCCCCAACACGTGAAAATCCATTGGGCAGACAGTGCAGCGAAAGTATTTCCTTACCATCTCAGTATGGTTACAAATCCTGCCGTCAATAGTAAGTCCTAAACTGATCGACTCTCTCAATTGAAAAACAATTATCGTAGCATACTTAACTACTACAATAGGTAGAGTATGAATAGTGTGAAGTGAAACTTAAACCTGCAAGTTTGTATATTTGACGTATGCCAATGACTGAGTGTCGCTCTTCAGTTGGCTTCCTCAAAAACTTCAACTTTTTTCACGTCCTTCATGAAGCACGCGAATGCGAATGTTCTACCAAATTTAAACTCATTATACCAGAGTGCAACTCTAAAGCGGCGACAAAAAATATGTAATTTTTTTATCTTGGATAACCCCTCGTAGTCTATGATCTCCGATCTTTTGAAGCGCGAAAAAAAATACACATTGTTTTATTCCAGTCTTTTTAAAAATTCCTAATAATTTTTTTCTTTCTATTTCAGGTGAGATGACTTGATCTTTATTATCTTCAACATAATTTGAAGAGAACCGTAAGTTTTTTTTTCTGTAAATTTATGTTTTTGTAATACTTTCTTAAAAATCCTTGTCTTTTCCCTAATTTTTATACGGTATGAGCAGTTGCCTCTTGAGAACGTGTTTTTTCATTTCGAAGATTTGAAAACTCTGTAACTAGGCAGATTTAATTTAAAGCCTGCGAGGCTGTTTGAAAATTTTTGAAAATTCATTTATATGTGAGTGTGAAATTCTTAAAAAATCAGTAGGTATTCAAATTGAATTATTCTACCACGACCATAAGTGTTCTGCTACCATTGGCACAGATCTGAATGATAAAGACGCTCCATTTACTCTTCCAAGGCATTTCAAAATTTACAAAAAATTGACTCCCATTTAATTGCTTAAAATAGATTCTAACATGTTAGACAACGTTCTGGATCGCAATATAGGGTCATTCAACATGAGGTGTCATTTTTAATCATGAGAAAATCGTAACGATTTTTTGAAAGAAAAACAAGCACAAGCTCTGACAATAATAATGGAATGCCAAGTTTCACTTGTGTATAAGCTTTTTTTATTTTTCCGTCCGTTTTTCGGAAACAGCAGATCTGATATGTTTTTTAATTTAATGAATCCTTGCTGAGGCATTAATGAAAACTTTAAAATGTTCCAGAAGAGAAAAAGAAGCTGGCATATTGAAATCTTTAAAAATCCATGAAATATTTTATGCTAAACGTCCATTAGTGCGCCAGCTTTTTGATCACTATGTCGAGAATCATCATCGTCCAAGTTCAAAATTAATTTCAGACAAGAAATTGTAAGTCAATAGCCTTCGGTAACACGTCCAAGAATTATTTTCGAACAAAATATGGCCCAACGAACAAGCCCAAAATGAGAACCATATTTTGACTTGTTGTTATTAAGGAGGTTCTCAGAGCTTAGTTGCACAGGCAAGTGGAAATGGTCTCATCACGCAAAAAAAATTGTTTTAAAATTCTTGGTCTTGTTCAGTAATTTTCGGCCTAAATTAGGACAGTGAGCCATATCAGTTCTCTTGCCAAATCAACGCAACAAGTATGTAAGCCGACATTTTTATGCGGTGCGAAGTATTTGTGGAGAGACCTTTTACGTGGGTTGCCTCGTACTAAACTTTTAGCTATTCACCTGACCTTGTGTGAGTGGTACCAATCGTGATTTCAAAACCTAGTCCAGTCTTTCAACTATCAAAACTATCGTAAAGCTAATTGAATATTAAAAGTTCAACAATATCATGAAATTTAAATTGTTAGCTTTCTATCCACCTTATTATCCTCAAGCCGCTCGTCTTTGTAGACACTTCGCAGGCGGTCAAAATATGTAGGAAAGAAAAACGAGTCGGGCTCCCTCCAAATTTTGGAAAATTGTGGGTAGCATCAAGACCAGATGACACAGATGATACTCATATGAGAACTTCGGAGAAGTGATAAAATGTAGGAGGAGTTTGTTGATTTGAAGAAGCAATCGATATGCAAACGCGGGACCTGATATGGATGGCGCTGAGAAAATGAAAAGTTCCAAAAGCGTACGTAAAGCTTAGATACAAAAGGTATCAATGTTTCGTATCAAAGTTGGTGTACTCCAGGGTGGCGTACTAAGACCTTTACTTTTATTATTTTCATTGATTACCTATTTGAAGTCAATGTGATAAACTCCGAAAGGGAGTCCCTATATTTAGTAGGGAAATATAAGCAAAGCAAGAAAATTATAATTTTAAAATTCTAAAATGATGCCAACGGGAGCATAGAAAGTATTTGATCTGTCCAAAGCGTTGGAGGTTGAATTTACTCCGAGAGCCTCTTGCCGATCTGTTTCTATCTCATTGCTTACGTTGTTGATCGTACAACTTCCGATTAAGTAGCAAGGTCCGAGGGTCCTAAGGACCGAGGACGACATGGCAGTCGTCTTACGCCATATACATTGAGAAGAGTTATTGCTTTCTTTCTGAAGTCTTTTCTTATGTGCCTTGGCCCTAGAGTTGATCTCCTCAAAACCAGTAGGTACCCTTAGTTCTCGATGGAGGTCGCTGTTTCTGATGTACCATGGGTCATTCAAAATGCGTCTGTGGACTTTATTCTGGAAACACTCCCAAAGTTAAGCGCCATAGCTCCAAACTGGTTTAAGGATTTGGTAATATAAAAGATTTTTTTATTAATAGAACGATATGATTTCCTGCTTGTGTTTCCCACCGTCTGGATTACCGTGTCTACGGCAATGGTTGCTGTCTCAGTGAATGATGATGTTGGTCGATCTTTAATGAAGAGGAGATATAACAGGGGCCCGAGGAAACTTCCTTGAGGAACTCCGGCTTGGATTTGTACTAAGTTAGAGTAATAGTTTTCCAGTCTTATGCGGAAGTAACGCGATGTTAAACAAGACTCAAATAGGTGGAAAAACTGTTCTGGGAGGTACACCTTTAGTTTATTTCGCAGACTTTCATGCCATGCTCTATCAAAAGCCTGTGTTTCTTTTAACAAAATTGCAGAATACACTTTTTTTCTTCTTCTAATGCTTATTCGATTTCTGTTATAATTCTGAGAACTTGTTCTAATGCGGAGTGTTCACTTCGAAATTCCAATTGGAGGCTAGGTGATAAGGTTCCTTGTTTCAACGATTGGTTTGGTAGCGATATTAGTCTTTATGAGGATACCTTGTGAGGGTCCTTACCAAGTTTAACGATCATTATCACATCAACTACTTTCCAAACGCTTGAAGACTTAGGACGACGTCAATCATCGCATAAACGTAGGCTGGATGACATAGCAGGAACAGTATGCCTCCTTATGTGACCGAAACATGCTCCCTGAGCTAAAAGGAATGGTCTTGAGTCGCTCACAAAATCGCATCTTTCGCAATATCGTAAAGTGTTTTAAACGAATGAGACAAAATTGACGGCGGATGAAATGAAGCTTATTTGCACCAAAGCAGTGCGAATTGTTCCTGATTGGAAAAGGATTTCTATGATTTGCGGATACCTTCAGGTCAAACAACCTATCTTGAACCAACTCAGTTGATAATGTTATCTTCAAAGGAGAGAACTCCACGATAAGGCAAATAGAGGCAGGCGTGAGAAGACCTGGGTGTCGATATTTTTTAACCCAAGAAAGCTAACGTTTGTCAAAATGACGAGCATGCAAAAACTAATGAGTTATTGATAATATTAAAAATTCATACAAGAACTCAAAAATACCCAAAAAAATATTTTGTTTAATAATTATCTAACAACTTTATTATTTTTAATTATTATTAATTTATTTAAAAAAATTGTTTTAAAATGATTGCCAAAAAGTCGAATGATTAGCTTTTCATGGCTTCAGCGGAGTGTGAGGGATGAATTTAAGATGAAAATAAAACTGAGAAAAATGATTCAACGGAAAACGGCAAAATATAAAATTTACATATTTCGAATTTATGAACTCAAAACACGCTCGAAAAACACTTGCAACTTGGTCCTCATCCAAGAAACACATGTGCATCGAAAACTGCATACCTACAAAGCTGCCAACTAAATTGGTATTCCACAAAGTGCATGCGAAAACGAACAGAAATATGTTCACGTTTGTGCTTCAAATTGGTTAACTGGAAGAGGATTACCAGTGTTGACGCAGGACACCCAACTTGTAACGAACTTAAATCTTTATCGTACTTTACCCTTACTTTTCCCCCCATGCCAGTGGAATTCTCAACCACTGTGCAATGTTGTGCTGTTGCATAGTAGTGCAGCAAAAGTGTTTAAAATAAAGCAACACACACTGAACAAATGAAGGATAAATGCATCAAGGACACCAAAGGTGAAACTTTCTTCCTTTCCTTCGTTTTGAGCTTTCGCCTTGCGAAACCCCCCAACACAAAAGGATTGCGATAGTTTCTGTCATAGGATGTGATTACATTTGGAATTGACTTTGGTAAATGTTAAGGAGCGGATTTTAGCGAAAGTTCTCTCTTAATGGAAATTGTTTCTGCATAATTTAAGTTCTTTTAATTTACAACAAACGTAACCATAAACGCAGCAATGGTACTGCCAGGATAATGATGTGCACTTAAATGGAATACCTTTCGCTAAATGAACCTTAATAACGATAAAGAAGTAGATTTTAGTTGAAATGCATTGCATTTCTGTGTGCTTAGCAGTCCAATCAGGTGAGATTTCCCTCCAAATGAACGAATCCTTGATGAGAATGGGGAAGTCGTTCTGGGAGCTTAAGCTTAAAACTGACTACTTATGTTACAAAATGAGTTTAAATAAGTTTAAGAAAATATCACAAGGTTTTTCTGTGACCTCATTTGGTGCGAAATTTAGTCACAATAGCCCGAATAGCCGCTTCAGTGGGTCGATTAAACTGATCATAAAATGGAAGAAGCGCGCGATGAACTTTTGATAATAAAATTCAATAATTTGCAAGCGTTGTTCGTTTGTAAGACGACTCATGGTTAAATTTTAGACCAAACTGAAGATGTTTGATAGTGAAACAAAACACGAAAAGTGCGTCTGCTGTTTAAACCAGTGTTGCCCAAAAGATAATAGCTAAAAAGTCACCCTTTATTATTATTTCCAGGCAGAATGACCATTTGATCTGTATTTTTTTTCGTTTAGGCCAAAACAAACAACAACACTGTATGTATATAGAGCCAAACAATGTCATTGGAAAATTATTTTGATCAAATGATAAACACGTTTTGATTGGTGGTAATTGCATAAAGGCAGACGTTAACCAACATGGGAGACAAATTCTGTCAAAAAAAACCTTTTTTAGTTCCGAAAAAATTGACATATCCTTTGGCCGAACGATCCTTTGGTTTCCTGTAAGTCACTTTCATCCATCGCTTTCGAAATCCTACAAATCCCGGTGGCAAAAATAATTATTCCTGGAGTCCTTCCTTGCTAGTAAGCTGCTTAGTGTCAGCTGCACTAAGAATACTTAGCAATACAGAATACGAAACGTGTATTCATGCAAAAAACAGAAAAAAAGAAGTTTCATTCGAACCCAGACCTGCAAACTGAAACGAACTTGCGCAACGTATCAGCCGACTAAGCCAAGGATCCTGATCAAATTATTCTGGATGAACAAAAGGAAGAGCTGTCAAGACACAATGACATTATGACATAAGCTTTGCCTCATCTTGGAAAATGGAATTTGAATAAGCAAGTATCAGACTGGGACTCCTCAAAGATTTCCCTATCAACATCAACAATCAATTAATAACTAATTCAATTGCGATCATCTTTAGGGCTTTGGAAGGGGGAGGGTTGAATAAGGAAGTGATTTTAACTTCCCCATAACAGATTCATTAATAATTTATTTGTATGTCATTGAACCTCCTGTTTTCAGCTCCCAATGATTAACCAATCTCAACTGACTCTCTAATTATTGCTTAATTTGCATTTTTGCCACAGTGTCCTTCGTTTACTCCTTTTTGTGCAATTTCGAATTCTCCTCGCTTCATTTAGTCATGTCCAATATTTTATATTTCTTCAACTCTATTAGACCAGCGAAAAAAAGGGACACCAGGACGCCAGCCCATTCTGTAAAGCAATAAAATGACATCCTTCCGTTTCATAGATCCTCCTTACCGAGTGGGTGCTGGAAAGTTAGTTGTTGCTATCGCTGGCGCTATTTGGACTTGCCCTCGAGTCATTTGTTCTCCCGGTTTTCAAATTTATCTCGCGCGTAAATAACACTTTTCTCCCATGTAATGCGAGGGATAAACGAGCTAAGGAATGAACGAACAAAAAACAAAAAAAGAATTAAATCGAAGAACAAACTATATCCCGATATCTGAAGTCATCGTGCACTATTCTTTTTTATCTCCTTGATTATGTGACAGGTCCGCCAAATGTATAAACGCATATATATATATATATAAAAAAGATACGTTACGAATGATTCCACAGAGTTGTATGAAACAGTCCGAATGAAAGGAGTACGATAAAATCCCTTAAAGAATGCATTTCGAGGATAATAAAATCGCTTGAGGATACACATCGCCCGAGGACAAAAAGTGCACTGCAAGTTAAGATTTATTTCCTGTTTAGTTTTGGACGTTATCCTTAAAGATAATCGAAGCATAAAATGCGGTGGATTTTTCGATTCACCCAACTGAGATTAAATTGACTAGCTTGTTCGCAAAGACGATTGTTGAGTTGGATTTATTAATCGATGTAGCGACATAAATTTAATTTTATTAACACTTGTACGAGTAGTAATTCACGTTTTATTGGGGTTTCCTTGCACTCCACCACATTTTAATGGTCCAAAGCGCGGTGTATCTTGCGGGACAAAAAGCGACAGTAGCTTTTGTGCGAGCTCAACGAGAATGAACATCTCCTTCTCAGAAGAGAAAAGAGGACAAAAAGCAAGTTTGATTGCATATAAAGGTACAAAGGGTATACCCAGAACTAAAGCTTGAAGGCAAAAACGTTGAACTAGAGGCACAACAGGAAAAGTTTTCAAAACTAATCTTACAACATTCGTCGTGACGGGCAACAATGCCACGCTTGTTAAAGGCAGTGACAGGCCAGAAATAGGTCCGAAAAATTTGCTGCTTCTGACGGAACACCTGTCGAACTTTACGCAGCAACTGGCGATAGTCCATTCGTGTTTATGTTTATTGTTTATTGTAGCGGCAAAAGTCTAGAGGCATGAATTTCATGTATTTTTGAAGTGCCATAAAAAAAGGCAATATTTTTACTATCAATTTTTTATAAGTTACTTATTAACATAACAAGAATACAGACAAAAAAAAAACAAAAAATAAAGAAAGTTGAAAATTTCAAAAATTAGCAGTTGATGAAGTGGAGGTCTCAAAAAATTGGCGCGTAACCATACCCACGATTTCAACCCTCCTAGCAATCTGAAACCAAAAAACAAAAAGATTATTAATCTAGAATAATGTCGCAATGTCTGGGACAACGGAAAAAATGGAAAGATTTTTTTTTCACAAAATGGCGACTGCCTGAAAAAAAAAAACAATTTTTGTACCGCTTTTTTTGACTGTTTCGATTTAAAAAAAAATTGGTTTGAGTGCGAGTAGGCCTGCCCATACCATCAACTTCCCATCTCAAGATAATAAAAATGGGAAAGACTTACAGGATTCACATTTCTGAAACAATTTTAAAAGAACTTCCGTGGAAATTTGGATCAGGAAATAGAGAAAGGGGCACATCAATGTCTGAAATGGCCTCAACTAAATACTGTTTTAGTCTTTTTGGTAGTTTCTATAGTTAGTAACTTACTTAGTTTAGTCAATTGGCTAAACAAACAAAATATTGATGATACTTTTGGCATTAAAATTGAACAAGAAAAAAAACTGGGACCGCCAAACGTGGAGAAATATAAAAATTTTGAATTTCGAAAATCGGACCGATTACAAGAACTTCCTGATGGGAAGTTAATAATAGAAATTTGGGGATGGGAATACTTCCAAGCATAGACAAGTCCATAAAGAAGACTCTCTTAAAATTTCAGATAAATCGGTCCAGTAGAACCTGAGAAATCGTGGGTATTGTTTTGAATATGACGGTTTCGAGAAAAACGCGTTTAAAGTTTCGCGTAAAGTTTTTCGCAGTCTAAGTCATGAAATGATATCGTAGACTTACATTTATTCAATCTGCCATTCCTACTTCATACCTTCCTCGACTTTGAAAAAACAATTTTCCGCGTTTCTCTCTTCATATCGAGCAGTTCTGACCTCCTTTGATGCATTAGATGCTCGTATCCGGGCGTTGTCTCGTTTCACAACAAATGAATGAACTTCCGGGCAAATTTTCATTCCCATAAGCTCCATCATTTTTAAAATAAGAATGAAGCCTTCATTAAAAATACAAACAGCAATAAATGTCGCTATCTCAATCATCTTAGGTCCGGAATGAATATGTTTTGGATCGAAAGTCCAAATCAAAGCGTTTAGAGACTCATTATTTTTTTGAGTTTCTGAACCTAAACATCGAGTCAATAATTCCTCTGATGATAAACTCTCGTAAATTGGCTTTATAATATGGATTCAGGTAGACGAAGAATCCCTAATGTCTTTTGTTCGATTAGTTCCGGCCGAACAAGTTTGGATGCGGGTCAGCAAAATACCGATATCTCCGAAAATAATTTGAATTTTGAAAAATCCTTTTGTTAGATATATTCTTGAATAGTTTAACTTTGAAAATATAAATAATATCGATTTTTTTAAATTTCTAGACTAGAATACCCTTTAATGGTTTATAGGCCTCTTGTCCTTATGACAACTGAATGTCCCAACTATTTCGTTTTAAAACTTTGATTTTATGTTGGTTTTGACATTTGTCTCATAAAAAAATTATTTTTGAACATATCCATTTTTCGTATGATGCCTTCGTTCACGGATGACATGATCTTGTTCAGAGAAGGATCAACGATGGAGATAAGATGCAACTTTGAAAAGCTGCAACAATATTGTTTTGGAGTTGAAGAACAACAACCAGAAATCGGAAACCATTCTGTTTTAGACTCCATTGTTCAGGACTTCCAAGGATTACTGAAAAAAAATTGACAGATATTTTTGATCATACGACAGCACGGGCCGATATCTAGCAAACTGACATATGAGGGGTTCAAAGTGACATCAAATTCGATGGAAAAGATTGTGGCTTCTGCAAGATAAATGCCTAAAGGCTTGTCTTCACTTAAATAGAAGTTCAGCAGCTCAATATAAAACAAAATTTTATTCCAAAGAATTAAGGGCAATAACCTCTATCAACAAACCGATATTCGAGAATGTCTACCCCAATGATTTCTACCATGACAGTGCTCGCCTTAGTGTCTATGTCCCTCCAGATCCAGAAAAGTCTTACACTCTCTACAACGTATAACGAAGAGCGACAGCCTCAGTGGACCGGTGTCTCTTCGCATCGTTGCAGAGTTTCAAAAACGGTGCAGGAAAATTTGGTTGAATCCTGTAAGGGAATCTTCAACATCGCTCAAAGTTTGATTTACATTCTGGACAAAGCTGGTGTCACAATGTTGCAATATCACAGTTGTGTGTGGTTTCTTGAAGAAATTAATCGGTTCTTTGAGTCTTGGTTACAAAAGGTTCTACATTTTCTATTCTTCGCTGATCTCAATAAAAGATTCTCATTGCATGAACTTGCGTTTGAAAATTCTATCAACACTATCAAAGGAAAAACGATATCGTTTCACTTTGATGTTGATCGATTGTAAAAAAAAAACAGCCACTGTTTGATTGAATAACAATAAGTCTTCTACGATTGAACACGGGCACATACTCGCGTGTATCTATCTACTCTTCATCAAAAGACCTGTCTACTCATAAAAGAAGGCATGATATGCGTTTAGCATAATTTTGATTATGCGTACATGAGTGTGCATCCATTTCGATATGTTTTTAATCAATTCAGTAACATTCAAACCACTCGTGATATGAATGAAAATCAGTCTTAACGATTTCCTGGAATTGACTGTAATGTTTTGAGTTTCGATTGCATTATGCACATTTTTCTACGAAATATCTGAACTCCAATGGAAATACAATTATTTTCGTTTTAATTGCAAAAAAATATAATTCGTGCTGATCCAAATCTGGCAGCAGATTATTTCTTCTTGACGCAAGAGCGGTCCTAAAACAACCGACACTGAAAAGACACAAAACCAAGCATGACACTATTTCTCGTTTACCGCGAATAAAAGGTTGCTTTTGATAGAATTGAATCTTATGTGTGGTTGACGGCACTTCTTGTTATACGATATAATATTGGTTCATCGTCAAAATCGAAACACTAAATAGAAAAGGTCTAAAGACGCTTCCTTTGGGTCCGCCATGGATTGTATGTTGTAAATATCATGCGGAGACTATTTCCGGAGCAACCCTGAGAGCGGTCTTCTCCTCGGCGGAAAATAGAAGCGTCAATGACCACACTTATATATTTTGCGGGGTTGTTTTCAATATGTCAAGTTTTTAATAGTTTTGTGACCAAAAAACCGCGTGACATGTCATCCTTGGTGTAGACCGACTTTGATTAGAAAATCTTCGGTCAACTGTTCATCCTTGTCGGTATTTTTACCAACTCATCGTTCCTTGGAGGATCGTGGCCCAACTGAAGCTGCTTTTTTTCACGGTCCAAATTTCGTTCGAACAAATTTTTGCTCGATATTTGAAACGGAAGTTCGTACTTCCCTGTTTTACTGAACTTGGTAGCTGAGATTCGAGCACACTGTCCTCCTCGTGTCCATTCACTCAATATGGAATATGGAAGCACCCTCGATTGTCTAGTTTTCAATGTAGTTGTTTTTCGATTGCCTAGTGGCGAAAAAGTTTGTGGTAAAATCGAAGAGCTGGACATACTTGGAAATGATGTTGCCTATTGTTGAAAACTGCCCGTTCAAGAATTAGGTTGAAGAAATCACATGACGGAGGATTTCCGGCGCAAGTCTTGAATATTTCGAGCTGCTCATGTTTCAAACTGCAGTTTTCCTGTGATCTTGAATTCAGTCAGTATTGATTGACAGTTTGTTGTTTTTTTTTTTTCAGGATCTGGCGCAGCGTCAATTGGGTCTAATTTCCACACACTTGTATTAACTTATTTGTGTGTTGGAAAAAAGCTGCATCCCTATAAGGATCATAGTTGCTTTAATTATAATTTACCTATGACATGACTGAACTGGTCAGATGAAAACATATATTTTCACTGAATCACCTCTTCCACCTAATGGCCATCTTGAAGCACTGTATCATAGCTATTTCCAAACCTTATCACTTTTCGAAAGTATTGAACCACATGCTCTACCATCTCGACCTCTAGGTACAGGTAGTTGGCAAAAGGCACAAAGTTTTGGCCCGTTGTGATAAATGTCCACTCTTAGAACTGGTAGTTCTTCATAGTTACAGACACCTGTTGTCGTCTGGAAAATTTCTTCATCGTCAAAAAGTTCGCAGAGAGCATTTTTAAAAACTCAAGTGAAATAATGTCGTGAGTAATTTTTTAAGATGCTTAATAAATCTTGTGGCTTCGAGATTTAATTTAATGAATTTTTGTTTTACCAGTTTATCCTTAAACACTTAAGAAGATGCAGGTTTTCTTAACTCCCCCAAATATTTTTCTAACTTATGTTTCAGTTCGGAGAAAAAAAAGACTCAAACCTTCTGTTTCAACCAAAAACGTCTCTCGACTTGGTTCGAACTATGATGCAGCTGAGAATAATGCGCTTCATCTTCTCGTTCGGATTTCTCAAATCCTTTTGTAACGAAATTTGCATGGAATATTGTTGATGTCCTGGTACAATTGTTAAATAAAATCATATTTAATGGTATGTTTCCTGATAATTCCTGAAAATTGTTGAGGTTGAGGAACTCCCTCCGTTCTATTTTTTTTTTTTTTGATAAAACTCTTTAAAGAAGAATCTTATGATTCCTTGAAAAAAAATAATTTGTTTTTCTTCCAAACACATCGACTACAGAGCTAGAGTGCCTACGTAGGCTGCTAGATATATATCTGGCATAAAATGCTAATATTTATCATCAAAAGTGGTTTTATTGTTTTTCAAAGTATTCTCCAGCATGATTTATACACTTTTGCATGCGCTCAAAACAATTTTTGAAACACCTTTTCCACTCCGATTGAGACATCTCGAAAACATGGTTTTTGAACGCTTCAACAGCATGTTTTGGCGACGAAAATCGTTGACCACGCATTTTTTTCTTGATGTGCGGGAATAAAAAGAAGTCATTGGGTGCCAAGTCAGGGCTGTACGGCTGGTTTGAGCCGTTCGTCTTCTCTTGTTCGTTTTTCGAATTTCTCCGAAGACTTCAGGCAAACAAATTGTGGTGTACCACTCAGAATTGACCTTTCAACGTTGCTTAAGCGGAACAGTCGCCACATGACCAGTTTTGCCGAAGAAATAGGCGACCATTTGCTTCGAAGTGCTTCTTTCACGATCTACTTTTATTGGATTTGGCTCGGCTTCGAAGACCCACACGGTCGATTGTTGTTTTGTTTCGGGCTCATACGCATAGATCCATGATTCGTCACCTGTGACAATCTTATAAACGTTTTTTGAAGCACCGCGATCGTATTTCTTAACATTTCTTTGCACCGATCGACACGAGCCTCTTTTTGAGCGATTGTCAAATTGTGAGGGATCCAACGAGAACAAACCATTTTTACGGCCAGGTGTTTATGCAATATCGAATGTATGCTGGTGGGAGAAATATCCAGGGATGCCTCTATCTCACGGTATGTCACATGACGATCTTGCGTTATCAGTTCACGCACGGCATTATTGTTCTCTGGCACAACGGCCGTTTTTGGACGACCTTCACGGAATCCGTCTTTGAGCGAGCGTCGGCCATGACTGAATTCATTAAATCAGTTTTTCACAGTGCTATAGGATGGTGCTTCATTGCCATACAAAGATTTAAGTTCATCAATGCACTCTTGTCGTGATAATCCACATCGAAAGTTGTGAAAAATGGTCGCACGAAAGTGTTCACGAGTCAATTCCATTTTTTCTTTTGCCAAGATGAATTTTTCAAGTCTCTGTGAATAAAACAATTCACGATTAAATGACAACACGTACTGAGTGATGTTATGCTGAAAAATGTCAAACTTTCCAATGGAAATGTCAGATTGCACCTGGAAACACTTAGTGTTGCCTAGGCCAGAAATATATCTAGGAGCCTACACATGTACATGTACATCAGAGCATGGATAGCACTGGTTCACTTTTCATAGACATGACGAAAGCATTTGTGACAGTAGGCCATAGCTTTGATGCTAAACTGGTACTCATCGTAAAAATAGGACACAAGTTTTGAAGTTAAGAGATCTTTTCAGCGACTGCCTTGCTAACAACACTTGGGTCCCACAAGGATCAGTACTTGGCCCAATTTTATTTTTGATTTACAGCAAGTCCATCTTTTCTTAAAATTTAAAGAATATACAAACTGGCTTTGTGAACATAGTTTTTTGTTATTTTAGAGTTCCCGCTCAAACATCTTTAAATTTATAAAATATTTAAAAGTGGTTTGCTCTAACTTTTATTGAAGCTTTTACTCTCTGCGCTCCAACTTCAATTTTTTTACACCATTGTTGCTACTTTATTGCTTTTTCAAATCCCATCTTATATTTGGAGTAAAAAAATATCCTTTTCGTTCAAAAAGTTATAAAATGACTGTTTTACTTTGCTTTAACCCTTTGAGTCATGCTTTTTTCTACCGCATATTTTGACCTGAAATTTTGTACTCGGTGATTTTTGGGGTCGCTGATCACGAACATGAGCTTAGATTTGCAAAATTCAAGATGGCCTAAATTTTGTGCAATTGAATCGTTAAGACCAACCGATCAGACATAATTCTATTGCATATTTTGGTCTGAATTTTTCTACTCGATTGTCCTTTCGTGGTGACTAATTTCAAATTTGAGGTTAGATTCAAAGATGGCGGACTAAATTCGTAAAATTCAATCAAATTAAAAGAAAAAATTGGTTTATAGGGGTTTTTAAGGTCACAGATCACGAGTCTAATGTAAGTGTTTCGGTACTTTTCATGCCCAAGATGGCGGATTCAATATGTCCGACTGTCAGTAATACATATTTTTTTTTTATCGATATATTAGGTTATGAAGTCGGCTGATTACAATATGCAACATGCAGTAGAATAAAGTTTGATTGGTTTGCCGAAATGATTTGTTCAATTTCACACATTTTTCCGTCATCTTGGATCCGCCATTTTGAATTTTGCAAATATAACTTTGGTTTTGTGTTCTACGAACCTGAAAACCCTCGTGTACAAGTATTCTGACCAAAATATGCAGTGAAATAATGTTTGTCTGGTTAGCCTAAAATACTCCTGTGTCCAAAAAATAAGGTGACATATGAATTTAAACTGCGCGCGTCGAAGGATTTGTAAATTTTTCTTTCTTTTTAGGTTGGTAGTACTGTCAGTGACATCTATGTGAAATTTCATGTCAAAATATATTCATAGTGTTTGAGATACGCGTCGTTTTGTGAGCTACTAAAAGTGAGTTTTTCGTTTTTTGCGATGTCGAAATTTATTGAGCAAAGAATTTGCATTAAATTTTGTTTGCGGAATCAATTTTCTGCTGCGGATACGTTGAGGATGGTGCAGAAAGACTTTGATGATGAGGCTATGTCTAAAAAAAATTTACAAGTGGTATAGTGATTTCCAATCCGGCCGTGAACGTGTCGAAGACGAAGAGCGTTCTGGGCGACCATCAACCTCAACCGATGAAGCTCACGTCCAACAAATCAAAGATTTGGTGTTGAAAAACCATCGATTAACGATTAGAGACCTTGCTGATGAAGTTGGCTTATCGAAAGGCTCAGTCAAAACCATTTTGAAGGATGCTTTGGGCCTCAAGCGCGTCAAATCTCGACTGGTACCGAAAACATTGAATTTTTTGGAAAAAAGGCGTCGCGTTGAAGTTTGTGAAACAATGCTTTCCGACTACCAGGATGTCATGAAACGCATTATAACTGGCGATGAGACTTGGATCTATGCTTACGACCCCGAAACAACCGATCAATCGAGCGAATATCGTGCCAAAGGAGAGCCGAGACCAAAAAAACCGCGCCAAAGTCGCTCAAAAATCAAGGTCATGTTGACTGTTTTCTTCGATTATCGTGGTGTTGTGCTTTATGAATTCCTTCCAACCGGCCAAACAGTCAACGAGGAATATTATTTGAACTTTATGCGTCGTTTGCGTAACGCTATTCGCCTAAAAAGGCCGGAATTGTGGAAAGACAATTCTTGGTTTTTACACCACGATAATGCACCATCCCATACCGCACTCGTAATTCGTGATCATTTCGCCAAAAACTCAACCCATATCGTTCCGCAACCACCGTATTCACCTGATCTGGCGCCGTGCGACTTCTGCCTGTTCAACAAGCTCAAAAGACCGCTCCGGGGACACCGTTTTGATACGATAGAGGAGATTCAAGCCGCAGCGAAGACGGAACTGAAGGCCATCTCGGAAAGTGACTACAACCAGTGTTTCAAAGATTGGAAAATCCGTTGGCATAAGTGCATTGCATCGGGAGGGGATTACTTTGAAGGGGATGAAACTGATTTGGAAGAATAAATAAAGAATTTTCAAAATAAACACAATGTCACCTTATTTTTTGGACACACTAGTATAAGTTCAGTTTCACATATTATGCCCACAATCTTGGATCCGCCATTTTGAATTCCCCAAAAGCTGCCAAGTACAAAAATGCAGACCAAAATGTGCAGTAGAACATTTTTGACAGCGGTTTAAATAGGTGGTGCTCTGGCAGTACCAGTATATTGCATGTGACACTATAATGTTAATGTTTATTATCTTTGGCCATTTTTACATTTTCTAAAAAACATCTGATTTAATTATGCACTAAAATTGTTCTACACCACTACCAAACTATGAATATTAGTATTGTTTGTTAAGCCCTTCCTTTCTTTTTTTTATTTACCAACTTCTAAATAAATAACAAAAAAAAATAGTTCCAATATAGACTGGTTCGCATCAGTAGCCGAACAAAGTATTTCCAACAACGTAATTTTTATAAACTGATGCTCTTTATTTTCTTAAGACATTTGCAACGCTTGTATTTCAGACGAATTTTTAGTCTCCAGGTGTGGCACTTCTTTGCACAAAGGACTTCTTTAGTCTTGTAGTTAACTCTAGAGGTCTTTCCTCATTCGCCCCTTTTTGTTGTCCATAAATTATTTACATCAATCGAATTTTTCAGACAACAGCGTGATATTTTCCAAGCTCCTTCATATCAGGTACGCTCATGCAGTATCTCTAGCTTAAGGCCCCGTCCCCTGAATTTGTTGGAACGTAGAGGATTCTTTTGTCTGTGGTCCTTCTGGCAGCAGTGCAAATAATAGAAACATTACAAGGGTCTGATAAATTCGCATGTTCCTCCAGTTATAAAAATGCCTAAATATTTAAGCCCCTGTACATTCTGACCCCTTTTTGACTTTGACAAGGCTTACTATGATGCAGGAGTCGAGGGCTTATAGTTCGACCTGGAAAGCCCTATGGAGATGTTGGTGTTACGTGCATAGACACGGGCACCTACAGAATTTGCCATTTTTGAGCCATCAGTACACCAGATTAAGTTTCTGGGGCCGTGGTCAGGTGTGTTGCCAAAGGTCATGGTAAGGAATGTCGCCCTAAAAGCGTCGCCCAAAGCAATATGTCGCTATACTATCTGCGGTCGAGCAGAACATATCTTTACTGAAGAAGTTCGACCCTTTTGAATCAAAGTGCCTGAATGAAGGAGGATCCTTAAATAATCACACTCGCCTTTTGCATTGACATGTCAGGGCAGTCATATCAGCTGTTACGCAAAATATGATGCACATCCAAATGATAATACTCGATTAAAGATGTCACCACGATAAACAGACCTCATTAAAATCTACTCTTTCATTCCATTGGACAATGAATAACCAATTAAAAAGTTAATTCATGGTCATACGCATACTAAAATCAAATATAAAATAAACCTTTAAACATTAAACTTGAGTAGATATTTCCCATCTTTGATTGTCCAAGACTTAAGCTCTCTCTCTCTCTTTGAATAATAAAGACATCGAAATGGTCGCATTCCAAGCCAATAAATCAGTTTTAGCTGACAAACCGCGTACTTATTCGTTCATGTCGCATTTAAATGCAAATTTTTCCAATCATACTTTCTCTATTGCTTGAGGGAATGCATCCTCAAATCCAAACGGAAGACGCGGAAAAATAATTTTAATTTTATGGTTTCTATAACAAAATCAAAGTGCTTTTATTACCACTGTAAGCATTCGCATTTGTCATTGACGGTGCAATTTATATCCCCGCCCCGGTTTTGAATGCGAGGGCAACTATAGGTGGTATATTTTTAAAATATTATGCTACGCAGTCTTGTGGAAGGCCTTATGGATTTTTCTGACTTTAGAGCCAATGCAAAATGGCATTGAAATTAAAGGACGAACCATTTGAAAAAATCTGAAAAGAGAGACTAAGAGTTTTGAAAAAACTAAGTGGATCCTGTCCTTTAAATAACATGAAGACATAATAACATCCTTTTGAGCTATTTTAAACGACTTTTATTTATTTCATTCCACTCGAGAAGTCTTCAAGGCGTGCTGTATGTTTCCTTATCTTTATATTTGGATGACTTGCAAGTTGGTGGCCTGAACTTTACCTCCTGTTTTTTTTTTTTTTTTTTGTAGAAATCGTTGCCTAAGGGTTTCTGACTACCCTTATAATGAAATTTCTGAGATTGAACTGCGTTGTCGTACAGGACGAGGAAACATTTTGCTCATTTTCCCTCTTGTTCTTTTGTATGACTTCCGCTCTTTGATTCAAGCACAGTTACAAGATTGTCACAATTCCACTCTATGTCTTCACTACAAAGCCTATAAAAAAAAACACGGAAACATTCCATACGCTGACATATTTGAGACGGAGCGAGCATTCTCGGCACCAGTCTTTTGCCGAACTTAGTGTTCCCAGAATGATCGAGAAGAATTTTTTTGAAATTATTGTATCCGACAATCTAACATTACTGTGAGCTGTTTCTTCTTTGATGTAAAATTTTCCAACAATAATTTTTCGACTTTTGAACGACTTCAAAAACAATTGGCTATCCTGAAAATGGGACGTCTTCAAAAAGGAACTGCCAGCTCTTTCGGATAACGACGCGAACAGGTTTCCTGACTAAAATTTACCCAGCAATCGCCTTAATCTTCGATTCTTTGCCTGCTACATCTTATCCCATTCGGTCCTTCGCTGATGACAGTGCAGAGTGTTCCTTTAAAAAAAAAAACTCTTCACTCCTTCCGATCTGGCTTTCATTTATAGAGCGACAGTCCGCGCAAACTGGGTTGTTACTCACGCATCTGGGCAGGGGGCATCCAATACCATCCTTCGATTCCTAGACGACATGGATTATTCTTATCAAATATTGTGAGTCAATTGAATCGCTTGAATATGGTCGCAACGTTTCCAGTCTTTTCGTCTTGTATAGCTTTTTGTGAAAACAAGATTGCATTTCTCGTCTGCAACTTTTTTCACTCAGTATCGTTTGAAATGCTAAGCGCAATTTTGATTGTATTGTCGAGTACATAGATTATTCAAAAATTCAAGAACAATGTGCATCGGTACCTCACCTTCTTGATCAATTTTTGTCGTGTTATTGAATCCGATTAATATATAACAAAAAACCCGCTCAAATGCGAATCGGACGCGCTCAACGAAGGTTGCGTACAAACTTGTGGGATCAACTATTTAGTCCATCACTCGTGTATCGAAGAGTTTTCCCGCTTTTTTTGTTTGTAGTACTTTCCGTTTTAATTCCCTTTACAATTACCAAAACATGCGGCAAAAACAGTCATTTCTTTTCACTGCGTCTATTTAAAAATCGACTTTTGTACAGCTTAAAAAGACCGTCGTCATAATTACTTGGCCAACGAACAACAAAGCTAACCTATAATGGTTTCGTTTTTCTTTTTGCAGGACGGAACCTTTAAAAAAGTAAAAAATTGTGTAAGGACAGTTTATTGTTTGTCAGTCGGAGGTTGGCGCAGTAGAATATGCGTCTAGCTTTTATTTGGATCAATTGATAGGCCCAAGGTTCGTTTTCTGGAGTATAGCTTGAACTTTTATCTGTTTTTCGAATAAGTCGTAGCCCCCATTTACTTTTACGCTCAAATAAATATCATATTGCAACTTTAAGTTCGTGTCGTCAAATAAATGGATTGTGAAGGATGTGGGAATATCACTGAAAGCATGATGATAAAGAAATCCGCCAAGCAACTACATATACAAGAAAATATATTAAAAGTATCCAATGCCAAATAGAAAAATGTGAATTGAGTGAACGCAAATAAGTCGATTTCGAATGCTACGTGCCCATTCGGACTCCACTCATGTTGTGCAAAACTACTTCGATATTTCTTCATTTTCATCTCCCTATCATTCTCTTCGCTCCGTGCAAAATGCATTATAAGGGCAGTCAAAATCCTTCGAGAACGTGCAAAATTTATGGCTAAAAAATACAATTTTAACACTTAAAATTTAACAATAACAGAAATATGGATTTATCAAACCTTTCGAGTGAAATATACTCTTAATTTATTTGAAATGAATATCACAGTAAAATACTTCGTTAATTGGAAGGAAAAGCCAATTAGAAAACTTTCTTTAAATAAATGATTGGTCAACAGGGGAAGAGCGAAGAGGAGAGAATCATAAAAATGCTGAGGAACGTTATCATGAATGATATCACAAACAAAGGAATAAATATAAAATAAAAACAGTAATAATAAATAGTAAATATTAAATAATTATCAATAAATAATTAAAAAGAAATAATAAAATATAAATAATAAATAATAAACAATAAGATATAAATACCAATATGTAATAAATAAATAATATACATAAGTAGACGGCAGAAAACAAAATTAGTTTATAAATAAATATAGTATTAATAAACAAGTCTAAGAAAGAATATGTAGACATTGATAAACAAATCGTTTACACATTTGTTGAAAGGTTTGAAACCATGTCATTGTCGTTCACAGAAAAACTATATAAAAAGTCAAGTTTTGCTATTCGTTCAGTAACCATTTAAATTAGAGTGCGACGATGAAATTCGTCCGCTGAGTAGTACCAGGGTAGGCTAATTATCATTTTGAGAGTCTGATTTTGTACAACTTGAAGTTTGCGAACCGTAAAACATGATTGCCTGGAAAATTGCCTTCTAAATTAAAAGTTTTTTTCGCGTTGCTTAAATTGGATCTTATGCAAATGAATGGGTAAAGGATTCTGATAGTCACCTTAAACTTTTTTAAAACTTCTTGAAGGTGGATCTCTGAAGTAAGCCTTTGGTCAAAGTGTATCCCAACATACGCTTGTTTAGTCTTCCACTCAGTCTGAAAATTTTTGATTAAAAAACTATTTCTTTGAAGTGAATAAGCTTTTCTTTTACGGGTGGAAAAATAGCTTGCATCTTAGAAGCATTTATTTTAATTTTCCAATTTGAAATTTTTTTTTTATTTTTTTCCTTTAACTGAAAACCTTTAACAGAGCTAACCATTATTTCGAGGAAGTGTTTCTTCATAAACATTTACCATTTTTGAGTAAATTTTATTCCAAGAGAAAGAGATGCAGATACGCCATTTCGTGTTTGGAACGACGATATGTTGAATAAAATGCGACTTATTGCAGCTCATTGTGGGGCTCCTTCGTAACAATGTGACTACTCGGCAGAATATTAATGAGGGATACTTCAAAACTGCGTGAACTAAGAAGGGTTTGCACGAGTTTTACTCAATAACATGGAAAGCGAAGGCTGACCATTTTATGAAGCAGTCCATTGTGTCAGACTGTGTCAAAAGCTGTCTCAACATCAAGTAAAACTATTCCTTTTACAGGGTAAGATTATTTTTAATCCCAACTGCAAGACGGTGTACCTGGTGCACTGCACTGTGATAGGCCCTGTAACCAAATTGTTTCAATATGGCAATGATTTTTGCCTCTTTCCATTCATTAATCAGTAAGTTCTACGGCATAACGAAATCGATTCAATACTTTAAACTCTTCTGATGCTCCTAACTCATTCCTAAGTTAAGCGATTTATTTTTATCATATCGGTGATCTGAAGATCATAAAGAGAGTTACAAACCGTTTATCAAAAATCAGTTGGACGTACCCATATTAAGCCTATGGTGGGCGGAAACAGATTAATATTTAAAACATATTGTTTAGCTATTCGAAAGCTCGTGAACTTGATTTCCATTTTAAAACGGAACGAACTTAAAAAAAAAATTAACAAAAATCGTTCTCCCCGACGGGGAATTGAACCCCGGTCTCCCGCGTGACAGGCGGGGATACTGACCACTATACTATCGAGGATGTTGTAAAATCAATAGCAATACAGATAGTTGTGTTGCCGGCTAAATAGTTTTAGTTTTGCACAAAAATAAATCAGGCGTTATCTGGTTGCCTCAAATTTCTAATTCACAAAACACTAAAAACTCGATTTACGCAATTAATAGAAATTGGGGCAGTTGCAATAACTGAGGTTGTATTTTTTTATTGTTGAAAGAGCTTATTTTCTTATGGATAACGACAATGCTATGAAAACCAAAACAAACAATTATTTTTGAACATATATTTATTAAATAGAAGAAGATTGAGTTTTTTGCGAATTAACATTTTTTTTAAAACTGCCCTCTCTTTTATTTTTTGTAGAAATAAAATCTCTTTTTTTTGAAATGTTGTTCTCTTCGACGCATTGCAAACATATGTTTAAGGATCGAACTGCATCTTCTGATTTAACTTTTCATAAAGCGGGGGCCGACTCAGCACCACCTTCACCTTCCGCTGATGAAGGTGAAGTGAAGCTCTCAATTTTTGCTGGATCGCCACAATTACCCGATGACTTAACGTTTTGGTGAAACCAAAGATTTCTTCATTGGAGAGGCTAATGCTGGGAACATGTTCAACAAGCAGAATAGAAACGGATTTAATCAATTCTCTTTCCCTTAAGATGTTTGCAGATAGTGTAGGTAATGGAAGCTCGTCCTCCTCATCCCAATCAGCCTTTGATAGGTATTAATACATTTCAACATTTCTGAATCGTGTAGGGGTCTACTTTTCATCAGGCATCAGCTAGCAACCAAACTGCATGTCTTATGCTGAAGGCTTTGATTTAAGTTTCTAAGTCTATGTCCCTTTTCAAACTAAGTGCGCCAATAAACTTTTTTCGTAGTTGACTTTTGTTATGTTGATAACATTTTGATCCAAAGTTGCAATTTGCCGGAAACATCATAACAATTATCAGTCCATCATAGCTTTGCTATTCGTTTTCATTAGGATGACACTTTTCGTCCTGGTGCTTACGCTTCTTTAAAAGGAACAAGTGTTTTCTTCGGCAACATTCTGTAATTTTTGTACGAACTGCTGGACAAGTTCATGTTCATTCGATATATTTTCACCACAGATTTTCAACATTCGATAACCATGTCGTTTTTTAAGCTTCGCAATCCATCCATTCTGAATACAGAATTAAGATGAGAGCATGCAAATAGAAGACAGGATGTTGCACAAATCGAGGAAGTATTTTTGAAAAGTTCCACTTTTAGAGTCAAGACGTGCTACAAATTTAGTGTTGCGAAAATCGAGGAGTTACACGAATCGAGGGTTGCGTAAATCGAGTTCATAATATATTATTTAACTTCTTGTCGCGTCAAAAGTTTATTTTAGAATCAATGAAATTAGTTTCGACTTACGAAATATGTTTTATAATTTTTTTTATATTTTTATCATTATCTGGGCAGGAAAAAATTGTAAAGCATTAATTTCGTTGTTCCAAAAGTAAATAAAACATTTAAGATGAAGATTTCGATCTAATTTATGTTTCAATATATTGTTTGGATTTTGCCATTACGTAGGGAATTCAGGATCATTTGGATATCCTCCAGGAGATCTTACGTTACGAAAACACGATCTTTTGCCCAACTTCAGGAAAGGCGGGACCGTCGTGTTGCAACCACATTTCTTTCACATCAATATCTTCGATTTGAGAGCAATAAAGATTGGTAAAGATTTAGTTAAGATGCTCCAGAATGGCGACTATATTAAGGGCTACATTAGAAAGGTTGTCATTCCCATAGGCATTTGAACTATAAGGGGAATAGATAATTATTAATAGTTCAGAACCATTAATTGGTTCTAAGAAGAAGCTTTCATTATGCGAATTGTCTTCTACGAGACTTCCTTAAATGCAACGCTTACAATGCGAGATAGTCTTATCTGAGGACTGTCCAACTGATGCAAAAAATTGTATTAAAAACGTTAGCTACTTTAAGAGGAACTTTAATAACAGCACCACTGCTGTTCAATTCAATAGCTTTAGGAATGTTGGCAGGAGAATTATGACTCTCCATTGTTTGCTAAGGTTACCTCGCGAATTAGATTCTTTAGTTAAATAGTATCCATGGCGAGTCATTCTTATTTCTCTATTAACATTCCGACACATTTTTTTGAAGCGATTTAATAGTCTTGTGTTAAGCGGATTTTTTAAGCACTTGCTACGCAGTTTATTTTTTAAGTCTAAATGCTTTTAAGAATATCACGATTTATCCACGGTTTCAAACCTACTTTTGATTTTCTGTGCACTACGGTGTGGATAAAAGTTTCTATGTGCGATGGTTAGATGACTTGAAATAAATCATAAGCCCTAGAAGTATGACCAGTCATGCAGTGATCAGTAATGTGGAGATCAAAGTTGATACCTGTACATTGGTTTGGGGAAATTTTCACAAATCGACAAACTATATGATCAAGACATGAACTTGCGATTCATTTATGAAGAACATAAGACCAAGAGCAAGATAAGAATCTGACACGCTACTCGTTTTCAAAGTGTCAATATGGAAATCTCCCATTAGGACAAGATTTGTAGCTTTAAATTTCATTAAACAGGGAAAAGCTTATTCAGAAGCACTACTGGATCATAAGAATGTAGTCTGTAAATAGAGACAAAGTTAAAAACGTTACCATTGCCTACTTAAATTATCCTGACAAATTGATACATCATAAAGATACATTTTTAGCAACCTTTAACCTTTACCAAAATCGATACGTCATCGCCAACTTTTTAACAAAACTTTTTTAGCACTAAAATTTTTCTATAGAAAGCAATCAAACCGTTAAGGCAGCGTTCACAAAAAACGCATTCGGTCGAGAGTTCTTAAGTTAATTATGAGTATTATTAAGCCTATGTTCATCCTGGAAGTCCATCGTCAATATTAGTGTAAGAATTCTTGAACGCAGATGAGTAGTTTCGAAGACTACCTCATACATTCAAACTGACAAACATTACCTATAAGAGTAGACACAGTTCATCTGCTCTGCCGTGATTCTTTCTGTATCCCGGGATTGGTGCTTTCCTTTCAGCACAAATTGTATAATTGAGATGTTCCTGAAAGCACTCGATTGTAAATCCAGCAAATGTTTTTGAGGTCGACTGTCGTCTTAAACTAATTCTTTTCCCCTTTAAACATCGTTCATACTAATTGTCAACAGCCTACAGGATGATCATATTATCGTTTTACATGGGTTAAGGCCTTTCATGAGATTTTATGCCACTATTTTTTGAAATCTAGTATGCGGGACAAAGGCAGTAAATATGATCTCACTCTTCTAGCTCAGGAAGCCGAAAGACAAGTTGCAGTTTGATCACGTTTAGTACAGACCATATCACATTGAATCAGACTTTTAGCAGATGTAGAGTCCCGTCATACAAATTTACTCACCTCATTTTTTATCACACCTCGTATAGCTCATAATAAATTTGAGTAACTGACAGGAAATTCTCAATTTCAATGGCATGTATCTCTAAACAAGAAGCTTTCTAAACAATGTTGATGCATAATGGAGCCTCATTTATTCCTCTTAAATAAAGGGATGCAAGAAAGGATCCTGAGCAAAACATTCCCTATCCAGTTTTGAAGCTCTTCGACTGATTAAATTGGCCTTCGGAAAACGCAACAATGTCCAATCTTTAAAAAATTCTGAATTAACAAAAGCTTTGCGTTCGATCTTGTTCTTTTTAAAGTCCTACAGGGTGGCGCATAAGAAACGTTCAAATTTATTTGATGAATTCTGGTCCGACTTCTTGTCGGATATTGGCCTAAAGCTGTCCCAAAGAAAAAAATCTGGAGGCGTTAGATCGGGCGAACGCTGTGGCCAGTTAAAATATAAAAAAACGCCATATTTCCGATCACCAAAAATTTCCCTCAGGAGAGCCATAATTGGGCGAGCTTTTTTGAAACCACAACTCTGAATTGTTCTCTTCCTTTGGCTTTCAAAAATTTTCAATCATTACCCGGCGGTATTGAAGGCTATCCGCATTAACCGCAACTTGTTCGTCGTTTTCAAAAAAATAAATAATACTCCAATGATTCTCTCTGACATTATTCCACACCTTTCTGTGGATGCATTAAGTGGATGCATCTGACGTTCAATAATTATTTTTGGATTTTCGATGCCCCATATTTTAAATGTTGTTTATTCACGTTACCGATGAGTTGAAAATGGGCCTAATCGCTTATTATGAGTTGGTGAATAAACTCGTTGTTCTCTCGGAACATGTCTTAAAAACGATGGAACATAGTGAATTTGTGGATCATTTGTTTTCAACCAATTGAATCTGTAACTACCTTAAAATTCTTTGCAAAGACCGCCTACACATCACCCTTGTTGCTGAAAACGCTGAACCAATCGGTAGATTGTTCGAGCACTGGACGCATTTCAAAAATAAAAGAAATTTCGATATAATCTTTGTGTCTGAATAATTGAATGTCGACTTTTAAAATAAAATCGAACCACTTTGGTTCTGGGCTGAACCTTTCGATCATAAATTTCCCATGTTTTTCAAAGTAAATTTTGAAAAAAAAAAACGTAACAATAATTCAATAATTTAATCTTAACGTTTCTTATGCACCACCCTGTACATGTGTGGTCTTACTCTTAGTCTCTTTGTTCAAAGCCGAGTCTTAAAGCCTTGGCCTCTGTCTTCTGAGCCGAGTGTTGATTCTTATTTCAGTTGAACGAAATAAGTCAAAGTCACGACAGATACCAAGGATACAAGACCAAGAATGAGATCCTTTTTACACTCTGTTTCGATTAAACGAATGATTATTCTAATAGTACTATTGCTTCAAGTGTTAAGTTCATCTGCCACTTAACAGCGTCATACGAGTATCACCATCATTCTCCTCACCGCACAATTCTACATTTTGAAAAAAAAAAAAAAAAAAAACAATCAGTTTAAAAACGAGGACTGGGGCAACGTCGAATGCAGCACATAACGAAATCAAAAGTAATGCGAAAGGGAATGCCAAACAAGTGAACAGACCAGAAAATCGGGGAATCGAATTCGGTGCGGTTGCACTTGTATAAAGTTCTCTTTGGTTGCCTCCTACTTCTTCTTTGCGTTTGTTCCACACTCAAGCCAGCGCGAAGTTTCGCAAAAGGCGACAAGAATCTTCTTCTATTGCACACAGTGCAATACACACGCAAATCAAACAAGTAAGCAATTGTTGATGTCGCACAGAAGGGGAGGCAGAGAGAAGAGCGCAAACAAACAACCCTAAGCCCTGGCATTTGGCAGCAGTTAAACAAGTAATAAAATACGGCGGCGTCCGCAGATACAACTGTTCGCTGGAGGATGGATCCGTCGTCGTCGTCGTCGAAAGACAGGGTAACCCGCTTACCGTAATTACCTACTCCAAGCATGGTGTGGTCTAATTGCTTGGTTGCGGGGCACAGCAACATACTCACCTAGTCACTGGGCCGTCGCATAACTTACCCGGCTCAACATGTTTTTCGTAGAGCCTCCAATGCTGGATGAAATGGAATACTTCGTTGGAGATGTGGTTTTTTTTCCATTTAATGCGATAGGTTTGCAGGGATAATGGTGGAAAAAGGATACGATTAAGTGTGTTTCGATACTTGAATGGCTTTTACGAGAAGTGCTGGCAGCAGAAGGCTCTCACAAAAGTTTCAAGGCCAGGTGAGTATTTTTCGGGTTGCAACGTTTGCATTTTGCATTATTTTGACTCGAGGGACCTGAGTCTGTGTCAAGAAAAACTCGCCTTTTCATTCATTCATTCTGCTCTGCTGGTGGAACCATGACATCATTGTCACTTCAAACATTGAAGTTGCTTCCCACTGTAAGTTCCGAATGACGTCTTCGTTTTTGAAATTCAAATCAATTCTTAAGAGTAAGTCAACGAATGCGACACCAACTTTTAATGATATTTTTGAAATTGTAAACTCGAACCTCGTGAAGTCGAAATCATCAGGAAGTCAAAAAAATGTCATTCCAATAATTAATAATGAAGCCGAAATAATGCAAAGATATGAATCAAGTATCTAGCAATTTGTCTAGCAGAAGATGGCGTCTAGCTGAGTTTCCTGATTCAGAGGAATGATTACTCACCTGGTTCAAACAGTGTATCTGGGCCAATCTTACGCGAAAATGCAAAAGAATTTTCGAAAGGACTAGGACACTAGGATGAATACCTTAGAAGCGTCATGAACTTTTGTTTTGGAAAGTTTGCGGCGAAAGTAGAAGTTTCAATAACGAGATATGTGATGAATTGATCATCGAATTGCAGAGTTTTTTGAAGGACTAGGAACCAAAAGATTTCCTGAATTCCGACGGGACTGGCATTTTTTTCAAGTCCATACAAACATTAAAGGCTCTGTAAAACTTAAACCATTAGTTATAAGAAAGGTTAAAAATCCTGGATTTCTGGTTGTAAATCTCTGCCCCTAGCCTATGATGCTAACATGAAAGCCTGGAGGACCGTCGAATGATTCAAAGGATGGTTCATTGAATTCGACAAGAAAATTACAACTGTACAGTACGTTATTCCGCCATTGAAAGTATCCAATTCACCCAATAAAAAGTCTTAGCTGCAGCCTTTAAATCAAGAAATAATAAAGAACTTCAAATCCGCTTAGAGAAAGGAAGTTGTTAGGAAACTGATGACAGATATAAAACAACAGTCAGCTTTATCTACTAATGTTTTGAATGCAATTACGATGACAAACAAGGCTTGGAGAAGTGTATCTAAATCTACAAAATAAAATTGCTTCAAAAGCTGTGGGTTTTTAAGATATAGCTTCGGAAGAACCCCTTGAGACGGCCATTAGTGTAGAGGCTGACTGGAATAAATTTCAGAATAAAGAAGTTCAATTTGATGATAATGTGACATGTGATGAAAGGCTAGCTACTACTGGAGCACTTACTGATGCTATAATCATCGACGCAGTTAATTAGAATATGGATGACAATGATGTTATTGAAAATGACGTTGATCATACTGATGAACCACCATTAACAATTAAAGAAGTCAGAGCTGTAATCAACCAACTACTTACTTACGTTGAAAAATGTGATGATATCGAGGGTCATATATTCGTTTCATAGTTGAAGCTTGAAACAATAATTGATAAAAAATCGGCAAATTGTTTAAATCAAAAGAATATAACAGATTTTTTTTAGTGGACACTATACTTTACTAATATTACTAATTTGTTTTATATAATATGTGAAAAAAAAACTTTAAAACTTAAGTTGAATTGTTTTTCAAATTTGAATCTACAAATCGAAAAACATACTCAGAAATCGCGCTTTGTAAGTCGAAATTGCAGCAGTTAAATCATGTTCATATCTCGAAGTTCTTGTTAAGTCGAAAACTCGTTAGCAAGAAAACATCTCATTTGACATTAATATCATAAAGATTCCACTGTGTTTACAGCGTCGTAAGGACATTTATATTTCGTAATTGGAAACTATCGACATCCACATTGGTTTTGTTTTATTAATTTTCTTTTATATCTTTGCTCTTATATTAAAAAATGCATTTCAAAAAAGTTACGCGCACATTTTCGGGAGTCAAAATTCAGAACTCTTCCTTGGTATGCCAGTCTCATACTGCAGTCCGGAGTGAATTATCAGTAATATGTTTTTGTCACTAAATTTCTTGAGATGATAAAAAATACGAATGGATTCCTAATTTGGTCACATTATACGCTTAGGTATTTATTTATCATCTCAACTTTCAAACAGTTTTTCTCACCTTAAACAACATTTTTGGCAGTTTATCTTCCGAGTATCACATTGGATTTGGAAACGAATCGCATTAAATTGATTTTGTTACCTACTTTTGTATGTGCAAAGAAACTATAAGTCCAATAAGTTCACATCATGTTCGATTTCATTCATTAATCGGTAATATTAATGGCAGTTATCTTGCCTCCGAAGGGCTCATCGAAGAGAAAGTTCATATAACTAAAATAGAACAGAACCAACCACGGACCTTTGCGGTACTCCGAAATTGTTAGCTGAACTCTTCGTTTTATATCTTCACCACCAGCTGAGATTTTGTTTGTGTAAATTTGGTGTACGTAGAAATGTTCTAAAAAGTCGCATATTTTGACAAATACCTTTTTCCATATCAATGTGTTCTAAATTCTTTCCTGTAAATAAATAAATCAGTGTGCGTGAGATATAATCAAAAGGCCTATCGATGCGGCTATCACTGCGTGGCTCGCATTCGAAATGTCTAATTTTCCATGACTCTTGCGCCTAAATCAGGCTGAATTTGACCGAGTTATGTTGGCTTTAAGGGCCGCCCTGGTTTCCGGCTTATTCGCATAGAACTGCGACTTCAGAAAACCTAAAGTGCCTGAGATTCTCATGCACACTCTCACGGACAGCGGCAATGTTTTCGGCAGTTCTTGTCGCGTTTCGTCGACGTACGTGTGTTGGTTGACGGTTTACCAACCATCACACTGCGAAAAGTCCTCTCGGAAGGACAATTATGTCGACCGTAAAATAGGCGAAGCATGCAGAACTTTTCCCGCACAGAACACCCATTTTGTTAAAACAATTTTATTATTTGCATGTATTGTTGAATGCCATTTCCGTCCATGGTGATTTCGCAAAACAAACTGAATAAATTCCATCCAATTTCACAGATGTAGCTTCAACAATATGGCCGATATCAAGTCTCAAAATTCGGAAGTTCCTATTGGAAGATCATTTATTAACATCAAAAAGTAACTCGAAATATAATATTTCCAAGCAAAACTAATTTTTTATCAGCTCTTGAGAAGTTTCGGAATAACAGTTTCAATTTGACACTTCCCACTGGCAGGTCGAAAATATTTTTTTTCCTCAAAAAATAGAAGTGTGAATGCGTCGCCCTTATAGGCCCTTTATTATTAAAATCTTTGTAATTAATAGTATGTATGTATAAATGTAAAAATATCTGTAAACCATGAAATTGGCTCATGTTCTGGGATTCAGTAAAGCAATTATTAAAAGCCTGACCAGCCGAAATGAAATCGTCACTCAAAAATACTCGGCGAAAGCAAGTACAGTAATGTCCATAAGTCAAAAGCCAATCTGATTTTTTTTTATCAGCAATATCCAAATGTTTTCGAAAATCCGCTTTCGATTTTGTTTTTAGAAGTATGCACTGAACTGACCTCAAAATTGGCCTTGACTGAGTTCACGACATTGCTCTAATTCTAGTCTAATTTCACCTGCTCAAGACGCCATGTTTTGTTCTCCTCAGAAAGTCAGGGTTTTTTCTGTTAGCCATCTTTCATTCGTTCTCGCTGATAGTGCAACATTTTGGTGTGTCTGACAATAATCCGATCTTCGCGAGCCGAAGACTTCCTTTTTCTGCCTAGACGTTGCTCTTTTTGTTATAAGTTGTGTTGGTCCATGTATGAAGAAGAATTAAGGATTCGATATTTAAATCACCCTGAAGTACCAGGTTTTCGGCTTTAACAATATAAAAGAAAGTCGAGAGCTCACTCAGAGACGATGAGACATCATGGAATTGTAACGTAAATAACAACCGCGCCAGGTAAGGTTTGTTAAGGTTGAATGAACTCCCTGTCAGAACACAGATCACAACGAAATTTTACTAACATTAGAAGGCTCACCTTTTTATTCTACTAGACACGTTTGAGGTTTTCATCAAGCCGATCGTCCCTTTAAGCATGTTTGTGTTGTTCGCTACATCATTTTATTAATCCATTTAATTCACAGTTTTATTTTTAATAATTAAATATAATAAAGTAATCTTTAGCTGAACTCCCTTGACCGTAATATAAATGTCCACTCGGTTGCATTTCTCGATGTTAAGACGAGATGTATTTCGACGAAACTATTTGCAGCCGATAGATTTTTATTCATCTTTAATTTTCAAAACAATATAATCATGATAAAAAAGTTATATTTTATATTAATGCTCACTCTCAAGAGGGTGTGAGTGCCATTATGATGCACTCTACGCTGAGCAAGCAGAGGATTTAGAAGAAGAAACGAGGAATCTTTGCACCGACAATTTTTGCATTGGCTCAAAATTCGCAGTAATTTATTCATCATTGTTAAACTGTCCATCAAGAGTTTTTGTTGCTTTGGAAGATCGTGGCATCAGTCTACTGTCACTGTTATGTTTTCATACCGAATGAAATCATCTCTGTTACTTTTTACTTTGACGCCAATAAGTCAAGCATGACAAACCGAAGGAGTAGCATTTACAGCACAGTGGCACTACGCTGATCGATAATAGCGCCGGTAATTTCGAAAATGTAATAAAAATTCAAGCCTTGGAATCGATCAGTTGGCCCAATTCCAATTCCAATCCAAGGATCTTAACCTACTGCAGCAATCGTTACATAGTCTTTAAATTTGTTTTAAAATCAATTTTCCTCTCTGATGTTCTTCTTTTGCCTGCCACTGTCTCGGAAATAGGGTAAACTGTCAGTATCAGTAGTACAATTTTAGTACTCCTCCTGAGATGATCATTTTTTGAGTGATCACTCCGAAGTATTTTCCTGCCAACAAAGTCTTGTTTGTTCCATCCACAAGTTGAAGCTCTCTATTCGAAATGAAGCTCTCGCCCGATCCGCAGCTACTTACTGCGAAAAAATCACGTTCTCTCGTTTGCATAAAGAGTCAGGCAATCCGTTTGGCATTCTAATTTAACGCCAACCAACCGAATAGATACTCAAGCTACCTTCCGACTCTGTCCGTCCATTGAAATATTGTGTTTTGACATTTGATGTACGAAAAACAACAGAAGAAGCACAGCCAGCGTTTCTTCGCCACTTTGACTTCACAGTTGCATTCGTTGTGAGTTTTGCGCGCGCCCCTTCAGTGGGGCGAGATTCTCATTGTCAGAGTCATCTGTGCTTGGCCATGATGTTCGGTTTTTTATAGTCTTCCTCCGTCATGGTACTATTCGTTCAATTTTACGCGGACACACATACTCGCGCGTATCTACTCGTTTATTCCGTGCGCCGCGCCGTATGTTGCAAATGCAAACTGTGCGCGTCGCGTCGTCGTGGTCATACTCGTAGTGTGCAACAACGCAAGACACCCATTCGGAATGCGAATTGTGTGTGCTTAAGCAACTTTCCAGCAACCCTTCGCACTAGAGCTGCAAGTTGTATCTATTATGCTAGCAAATCGAATGCAGCGAGTGTATGGTGGCTTGCTCCTTGGTATGGTGGCACCACGATACGGATACCAAAGCCAGCACCTCCCCCCGCCTCTTCCCTGGTACACATGGTGTTGCCTTTTCCTTGCTAGTTATAGAGCTGAGTAGAGTAGGGTATGGACGTGGAGAGACCTCGTAAACAGAGACACTGACGATGGTATAAGAAGAAAGAATACACATCAGCATGGTGTGGCGGAGGAGTTGGCTCGGACTGGGACAGGGGGTATACGCTTGGCGTTTAATTCACAAACTCTGACAGAAGACGAGGCGAGAAATTTTGCTGCCAGTCTCTTGTTGTCGATGAGAGAGTTTGGTTGCTTGTTACGTTGTGTGATTTTATTTTGCTCCATACGCGACATCCGAATCACGATTCGAAAACATTAGTTCACCTCCTCCATTATCACCGTATCGGTTGACGTTTACTCGCGATTGGGAATCCTCTTCCTAGCTTCGAAGTTTCACAGCTAAATCGCGCGTGTTAATCCCCTCGAGCAAACCCCAAAAAAAAAAAAAAAACAAAGTATCTTTTACGAATAATTTTTTTTTTTTCGTTAATTAAGTTCGGTATTTAAGAATTTTGCACACACAGGTGAAAACCGGTTATTGGCGCTGGTCTCGGTCAACACCGGACCGACCGACCCACCGGCAGAGTGCTCCCTACCTCATGGGAAAGGCGGCGTCGCGTCGCGGCGGGTCAATTAAATTCTAAAGACGTAATCGTCTCCCCTTTGGGCACCCGGCTTTTAGGGTATGATTTGATTTGTATGCGTCGGATTTTATGTCAGTAGCATTGCTTTTTTTTTTTTGTCTTATTGTGTTCAAATCGTCTCCAACACTCGTTTCGGCCGGAGCCACTAACACACTTTTAAAAGTTCAACAAAACAAAAAAAAAAAGAAAAAGTATCTGTGTGCGGTTGTTTTGTTGATTTCGCGGTTTCATTTCATGCGGCCCACTCCATTACAAGTTCGTGTCTTTCTGTTTCTTTTCGTTTCTTTTAGTTCGGTTTCTCTTCGTTTACCATAACACTTCACAACAATTTGGTGTTGTTGTTGTTGTGTAGTGTCGTTGTATGTGTGTTGTAGTTTTGCTGTATGTGTTTTGTGGGCCTACGGTTGAGAAAAAGTAGGCAAAACAGAGAAAAATGGCAAAACGTGAAAAATAAATACAGTGAATCAGCTACAAAAAAATAAAAAATAAGTAAGGGAAAACGAAACGGAGGAACAGCAAATACCAGTTAAAAATAGCACCACGCTTTTGGGCCGACTCGGTGTTGTAGGGTAAACGATGCAATTGTCAAACCTCAATGACGAGCAGCTTGATATGTAAATGGTAATTTAGAGGCTTGATTTGTTTTGTTTGTGCTGATTTGAGACACTTTTTGACATAGTCACATGGACTGCCTGAAATCTCAAAATTTTGGCAAAAGGAACTTAGTTTTAGATTTTAAGACTTTCTTTCTTCTCGGATATAATTCAATCAAAAACCGCGCGTTTACAAAGTGTCCCAAAGGAAAACATTTACTGAAAATACTTTGCGAATATTCTGTTAAATCTTTTTCTAAGATCTGAACTGATTCCATCGGATATATTTTGTTATATAGGGTGGGCCATCCGTTGGTATATGTTTAGAACACATGCTCTCGTTTTTTTTTTAACAATTTCTCTTGTGTTCAAAAATGAACTTAAAACTACACTTATCTCGACTTCTTATATGTAAATGCCCTAAATTTAAGAAGGGATCTCAATACTTATGTTATTTATTGATTATTGCTTAAAATATACAGCAGGAACTAAACGTACTTAATATTTAGACTAAATATTTCTTTTTTCTGTTTCTTGGGTTGTGTTTGAGGGAAATTAGTGGTGCCAAAACTCATTACTATTTCACTAAAGTCATTCTTAAGATAAACCTAAAACAACAATAAAATATACTTAACCTAAGCATTAGCCTTGATCCATTCGAGCCACCAGTATTTTTTTCTATTAGACCTCGCAGAATTATTTTTATTCCTTTCCGGTACATCTACGCAGTATCTCAGTAGGTTCATAGAGAAGTCGCTTGTCTGTTCCCCTTCTAGAGAAATGGTAGATTAAAGGCACGTTTGAAAGGTCTGAAATGTAGCCGTATGCATCTGAATACAAGAATGCTTCTGGTGGTACATAACCATTCACCATACAGTTTCTAACAACCCCGAAATGAGTTCGTTCTCAGTAACGTCTGCTGGACGCGCGAAATGGTTCCTCTCAAGGTCTAGGATAAAGTTGTCAATCCTAGACACTCCGGAAGCATCCAATAGTGTCTTGTTAGAGACGTAATGCTGAAAGTCAGAAGGTGCACTCCTGTACATTCGCATGCAGGCTCGAATTTATTTCCTTTCAAAAAGACGATATTTTTCATATAGGATGGGCTTATGTGCCACCATACTGCACTCGCATAGGTCAGAATTGGACGAATGAATGCTTGGTAACATAAAACCTTCACGTCGGATCTCAAATATTTTGAAAAAAAAAAGGTTTTTGAGCGACATGAAAGCAGCTCTCGCTTTCTTGAAATGTGCGTTAATATGATCATGAAAGTATAAGAACTTATCTAAATGAACACCCAAATACTTCACAATAGTTTTCGATTCAACGTGAAGGCCGTTAGAAGTCGTTATATTCGGTTCTCGCCAGTTTCGTCTCATGTCTGAATTACCGCGTCGTGCTGGGGTGCGGAACAGTTTGGTTTCACATTTTGTGTAATTTATTTGAAACTTCCATTCTGAACAAAATCGTCAGTAAACGCTATTGTGTTATCCATATCCCCTGGCATATCAGAAACAAAGATGTTAAAAAATATGGGACCATTCACTGTGCCTTGCGAAAATCCATAAGCGATGTCGCGAAGCCTTGTTGTCGTGTGTTTTCTGTTTGCAATCAAAAATTTCTTGTCATATACCGTAGACATTATGACCTTAATAAGGTGGAGTGGAAACTCGTAATTGTTAATTTGTTTATAAACCCATTGATCCATACAGAGTCGAAGGCTTTCTCGAGGCAGGCAGCTGTGCTTCTTTTTCCATTTAGATTCCAGGTGATATCTGAAACCAGAGTGGTGTCTGTTGAATCCAAATTGTTCCCGCGGTGTAATCTCCTCTCTATCGCCCGTGAACAAATTCGATTTACTAATAACTGCTTCAAAAACCTTCCCGATATTAGGCAGGAGACTTATTGGCCTATAACTTAAAGGATCAGAAGAATCCTTGTTCTTTTTAGCTATTGGAAGAACCTTCGAAATTTTCCAACAGTTCGGGAAGTAGCAATTATTTAATAAATTGTTTAATAATGTACAGTATTGGCGTATGAGCACGTGCTTTAGGGAAATGTTTGGAATGTTATCTAAGCCGCTGAATTTTTTATTGTTCAGTTTTCTGAAAATACACCTCAGGTCGTCCAGTGTTGTAAAGTAGTTGTCTTTCAGAAGAGTCGGTGTTGCGGTTCTCTGTAGATTCGCCAGCGCTGCGTTTACTTCAGCTGTTTCGGTGCTAGGGAGCTCCCTTGCGTGGATTGTCTCAAAGTGAGATCCGATAATATTCAGTTTGTTTCAATATTATCTGGTTGTCAATTACAGGACACTGTTGACAGTTTAACCCTGCCTGAGAAAGAAGATGCTGAGAGTTCTGTGGAACTTTCAGTTTCGAAATTTTAACAACTGACCTCGGCTTGAGGGTCTGGCTTATTTAAGGCAACATGATCCTCGAATCAGTTTTCAAAATGTGTTCCAGTAGTTGTTAATACTATTCCGAAACTGTTGGCTTAGCAGAGACTTTACATTTCTCATGAGAGATTTGAGCCTCTGTAATTCCAAGTTTGAAGATTCAGTTCCGAATTGGACACATGCTCTTGTGCGCTCAAAAATGTTTATCAGTGTTATTCGTTCGCAAAAGTTACAAAGTTCCTTCAAAACTGAATGCTGATCTGCCGAAACTGTGCGAGTTATGAGAGGAAATATATGTCGTTCGTGGCTTGGCCCAAGGACCAGTCGCACTTGTCTGAGGTAAAATTTAAAAAAAAAGACATCGGATAATTCGCTTACAAGGTCCAGCTGACTTTAAGTGAAATGAAGGCACGAAATTGACGACAAATTTTCTCAAAACATCGTCATTTCAGTTGAAGCAAGAAGGTCTCGTAGAGCTCATTCCGACGGTAAAATTGCCGTTGGGTCTGAACACTTCGGAGGTGAGCCACCAATGTCGACGGAATAATGTGCCATGCAATTGGCCTTCATCTCTGCAGTGCATTAAGTTTAGTTTCTCCTGAAACTAAACGAGGCATCAGTTCATCATTTGCGACGATTCCCATATTAATCTGAAACGGATACGGAACAGCAGTAAGAATCCGTGTATCAATTTCGAAGACACCCATTTGAAGTCCATCCATTTACGCTGGAGGTCTCATCGTGCCACATTTTTCCGTGGAGGCCACTAGTTAGTCTGTTAATCTTACTAGTTAGTGAAGCAAATCCATGACCACTTAAGATACTTCAACTGCACTCACAGCTCGTGCAACAATGGACATTTTGCAGAACACGTTTCCGGCTCGCGAAATGTCTCGTTTTGGCGATTTGCTTTGGCCAGCAGAATCGGTCGATTTGACAGCACCAGACCGCTCTTTCTTTGCGATGACAACAAATTGGAGACTCTCAAATCGAGTATGTGACAAGATTGCAATAACTTGTATAAAAACCTTCAAACGTCCAAAAAAGCGTTTAAATAATTTGAAATAGTAATGCAACAGTAAAGCAAAGCAATTTCTGATGAGTGTTTCTGGGCCAAACTGTATTACACGGTATCAAGACAAACCTTGTGCTTAAGGATCAATTTCCTGAATATTTTTCACGAAAAATTGTCAAGCTTATAATGCGGAGAATCGCTGGTTCCTGTTCGTCCCGCGTTTTTTACACACTGCAATATTCGGCGAGTAAATGAGGACCCAACGACGCAACTTATCTCGTCTTATCGAAAGTTTCGACAAGAAAGCTTACCGATTGACTTAATTCCTCCGAGACCATCAAAGGCCAACATGTTGTTTATATAAAACAGTTAATGAGGTCCTATTTACTCGACAAGACTGAGGAACGCTTTCGCAAACGTTTGAATGGTCACGATAGTGTCCCACTGCTCTAGAGATGATTAGGCCTTATTTGTATAAACAGCGAGAGACAGTCAATGTTTAAAAGTATCGCCGAATGTTCGACGGGTTTTGGGTACCCCAGTTGCAGATTTTTCCTGAGTTCAAAAAACTGAATTTTCCGCTGTAAATCAATCAGCAAGACCATGGGAACCTCTATTGCCTCACCTGACTTCATGCGACTTGGGGGAATATCTCAAATCGAAGCCTTACAGGAACAATTCCCCAAATATTTGCAGTCGCTGTCCGTTTGAACATTTTCACATATTTACAAACCGAGTGCACTTTCGACATGACCATCGGCACAATTTAGTAAAAATAAAATGTTACCAAGGACTTTTTTTTTTGACAGCAATTTTTTACTAATTTTCAATCATATATCCATACGAGTATGTTTATATAAAAAACACAAACAATTTAATAAAAATGAATAACACAACAGGCTATACACGTGATTTTTTCAAGTTCAGCCATCAATTAGGCATTAAAATCAGCATTAACATCATTCCAAAATAACCTTCAGTCCAGACACCGTGCCTATTTGTCACGCCATAGGACGTTGACATTGTCGTTGCAAATTTAAATAAATTTACTAAGCCAAGAGGTAGGGGTAGGGTTCACGTTGACCACCCACAATTATACTTCACAGTAATTAGATGGCAAACTAGAAAAACAAAACAAAGTAAAAATACTTTTCATGATTAATCACTCTTTCGTCTGAAGAACTTACTCCAGCTGTCATGCATCGGTTGCATTCCAAATGAACCAAACTAAAGTTCACTGGCTTCATACGCAGTCTACGCAACTTTCGTCAGTCCAACTGGACGCGTAATTTTTTGGCAACAATTTTGCAACTTTTGTCACCTCAATATGCCAATGAATACGCTCGCTCTTGTTTTGACGTTTATTTTCGCGCTGGAAATACATCGCGTGCTAATTTTTTTAACGCGTGATTAACGATCAATGCAAGCAGACCCCAAACGAATGGAATGGGGATCTTTTCGACTAATGAATTAAACCGACATTGATTAATAGACTCCACGGGGGAAGGAGTTTTTTTTTTTTGCTTTTTTCGTAAGACAATCGGACGGCGAGAAATTTATTTCACAATTTTTTTTTTGACAATACTTTTTTTTATGTTGTTTCATTAGCACGGCGATTTGCGAAATTGGTTACATTTGTTTTTTTTTTTTTTAGTTTTTATTACAAATGGCGTTGTTTATTTTGGCAAAATTGAATGTCGTTCTTACTTACTACTGAAAAAGTGTGTTTTTTGGAGTATCTCATCTGAATCACATTTCGAGATACAAAATAAATGCACGTAGATGATTTTGTGGCACTAGAAAGACAGATAGAAAGATATTTTTATTTTGGCCAAAGTATGTGCAATTTGATTTTTCTTTACAAAATACAACTAAATTATTTGTATAAAGCTTTAATATATATCACAGAATAATAGATAAATAAATAAATAAATAAATAAATAGATGAATTAAATAAATAAATAAATAAATAAATATATAAATTGATAAATAAACAAGTTAATAAATAAATAAATAGATGCATTAAATATATAAATAAATAAATAAATAGATATATAAGTTGATAAATAAACAAGTAAATAAATAAATAAAAATTTTAATAAATAAATAATTTAAAAAGTGAATATATAAATAAATAGAAGATCTACTGAAGATGCCTTATTGAAGCTATGTGGCGAAGCGATGATATTCCGGCCACCTTGTTTATAGATATAACTAAAGCCTTCGACATGGTGGACTATGATTTGTTGTTGGATAAACTGTTAAAGGCGGGCTTTAGAGGATCAATCCATAACTGGTTTGCTTCTTATCTGAACGATCGAAGGCAACGGGTCAGAATTAACAATCAATTGAGTTCGCTGAAGAATCTAAATATAGGTGTTCCACAAGGCTCAGTTTTAGGTCCTATTTTGTTTCTAATCTTTGTTAATTCTCTTTTCATACAACCATTTAATGGTAAAATAACAGCATTCGCTGATGATACTGCTCTTTCCCACTCAAACATAAGTCACTTTAGTTTATTTTTGGACGTGAAATGGGACCTAGAACTACTTCGCTAGTTATAAGTAACAAAACGAAGTTTATGCTTTTCAAAAACACGAGCATTTCTCGCGAAGGTATAAATCTCCAATATCACTCTCCTAGTTGTTTAAAACTGCGTTTAAATAATGCCTGTCCCCATGATCAGAATATGCCTACATACAATTCTAACATTAGCTGTACCGACGATTGCTTTTTAGTGGAACATGTAGACACATTTAAATACCTAGGTGTTATAATGGATGATAAGCTTACTTAGAATGACCATACTTCCTATTTAAAGCAGTATCTTCATATAATAGTAAGGCAACTCTATCACCTAAGCCTTTACTGTCCTCCATCAATCCTGAAATTAGTATATAATGGTCTACTCAAATCGAAGCTTGAATATTGAGTGACATGCTGGGGTGGTACATATTTCAACAAGGTAGGCCCATTGCTTATCAAGCAAAAAATGCTCTTCGCATAATTTTTAAGAAGAATCGTAGAACCCCAAGTTTTGATCTGTTTCAGAACTTAAGAACTTTACCTATGAGACACCTTTATGTGTATAAAGTTTTGAAATCATTTTTTCTAAGATCCGGTTATAACGCTGCCAGATTATATGGTAACTATAGCTTACGCGTGAATACCAGAAATTTCGTAACTATACCTAAAATAAATAAAACACTTTTCTCACGTTTTTTTAATGTCACTGCGCCCCGATTCTTTAATTACTTACCCGAATGTATAAGATGCGATGAGAATTGAATCAACCTTTTTAAGAAATATTAAAATTTGGATTTTCTCATTCAACCACATTGAAATTGAAACTTTGTTTAATTAAATGTCATGTAGCAAAATATTTGAATTTAACTTTTCTTTTATCTACAAATGCACCTGCCTAAAAATTTTCATATTATATTTTTATTTTATTTTTTTTTATACTCTTGTATTTTTTTTTACTAAATAACCCCCATCAACGCATTGTTATGATTTTTTTTTTTTAAGTTTAATGGTTCATTCGCCTCTTGTCCTTATGACAACTGAATGTCCTAACTATTTCGTTTTAAAACTTTGAATTTATGTTTGTTTTGAAATTTGTTTACTTAAAAAATGTATTTAAAGATTTTCAATGAAATAAAGTTAACAAATAATAATAAGAATTAAATAATAAGAATATATAAATAAATAAATAGACAGTATTACAAAAAACTTGACTATGTATGATAATAGTTTTACAAAGCTAGATTTGAAATCAAGTTCAATTTGCGTTAGGTAGTTTAATTCATTTGTTGAGAAATGCCAAGGAAGATCATTTTGAGTGTCTTGTTCTGCGCGACTTGTATTTTACGTTAATATGTCTTAGCACATTTGCTCCATATAGGGGGATCCATAAAACATAATTGCTTGAAAAATTGCTTTCAAAATTAGTAATTTGTTCTCGTTGCCGAGCTTTGATTTTCTGTTAATAAAAGGATAAAAAGGGAGAGATGTAGACAATATTCCATGGGATTACATGTTTCATTAATCCTCTTCGGATGAACATGTTTATTGTTTGTCTTATTAATTAATATGTTCCAATGAAAACTCAAACAATGACAAATAATATCAGAATACTTTTGAACCTTAGGGACCAAACGTTTCACTAAGCGTCGCAGGTTCGTAACAACGTCATCAGTGTTGTACGCTTAGAAAAGTTGAAAGTCCTTCCCAACCAACTAACCATTTCAGGTGTAATGGACGAAAACTTTGAAAAGTATTGGTATATTGTTATTGTTATTTTATTAATTTTTCTCATTTACAAAAATTAATCTATTCAATAATTCTGGAGAATAGTTTGTCATTTGTATTTCATGAAAAATAAAGTTAATGCCACATTCCATACAATTTAAATTTGAATGCGGAGTGAAAAGTTTAAGAAAGCATTTAAGCATAATGTCACATAATTTAAGGCTATAAGAGAAGAATAATAATAACAATAGAGGATTTCACCTAACTCTAAAAAAATAACTTTGTACACATTAAGGTGTCTTACAAGTAAAGCTCTAAGGTTCTTAAACATATGGACACTTGTGCGAAGACCTGTTTAAGAAATGTCCAATTTTCAATGACTCTGGCCGATGACCGATGGCATGAGTTTAGCTGGCTTTTAGATCCGCTCTGGTTTGTGACTTATTCATATAGACCTGCGACTTCAGAGATCATCTCAAATCGCTCGTGCAGAATTCCCGTGTGGCGTGAGCTGTGTGGTATGTTGTGTGGTAACCTGCCTGCCTTTGACGGTGATGGTCTGGCCAAAGTCGTTCTCAAATAAATATGGACCGATGACGCCACCAGCCCAAAGTTTACGCCAAACCGTGACTTTTTCGGTATGCCTTGGACACTCTTGGACCTCATGTGGAATGGTTTTGTCCCAAATTCTTTGTTTTTTTACGTACCCATTCATCCAGAAATGGGCCTCATCGCTGAAGATGCTTTTTCGTTGGAAATTAGGATAAGTTTCAGAATGGTCCAGCTTCCACTCAGCGAACACACATCATTGTCTATGGTCGTTTACCTTCAGCTCCTGGGTCAGTTGAATTTCGTACGGGTACAGGCCCAAATCACAATGGAAAAATCGTCAAGTTCTGGTCTGCGAAAGGCCGAGTTCTTTTCAGGGACTCGAAATCGACTGCCTCTGTTTATCCTGCACACTCTCACGGAAAGCCGCGTTGTTTTCGGCAGTTGTTGCCGCGATTCGTCAACGTACGTGGTTGGTTGAATGTTCTCGTCTCCTCGGAAGAACGATTATGACGACCGTAAATTGGGCGAAACTTTGCCCGAACAGAACACCCATTTTGATAAAAGAATTTTATTATTTGCACGTATTGTTAGAGTCTATTTCCGTCCATGGTGATTTGGCAAAACAGACTGAATAAATGCCATCTACTTTGACAGATGAATTTTCAACAATATGGCGGCTATCAACTTTCAAAGTTCGGAAGCCGCGATCGAAAGACCCTTTATTAAGATTCTGCTTTAAATATAAAGTATGGTCATTCCAAGTTAGCTTAACGCGGCACAGCTTATGTTAGAATTATATGTAAGCATATTCTGCTCATTATATAAACGTTGTTTTAAACAAATTGGTGAGTGATAGACATACATCTTCTCGAAAAATCTTCATGTTTTTAAACAGCATAACCTTCGTTTTATTACTGAAACCTAGCTTATAAGTAAGCTTAGGTTTTGCATTTTCTTTTCTTTTTTTTGCTATAAAATTGCATATACACCTAAAGAATATATTTTTGATGTTTTAAGCTCAAAAGTCGCTAGAAAGTTGGTGAAGTAAGAAGCATCGGAATAACAGAAAGCTCCTGCTATTTTTTCCCGGCGAAGCACGGTTGTATACAATAATATATCCAAATAAGAATTCTTTTTGGAAATATTAATAATTTTATTTCGCAATAGAAGCTTGGGTAACCATAAATTGCTTTTTAACTCTAGTTTAAAAGAAAGAAAACTTTAATAGAGCTTTTCTCAAAACATGTTTTTCCCGTGCTACCGAATATGACGCAGAAAATAATTGAACTATCAACTTGCAATTTTGCACCGATATTCTTTAAAGTATTGACCTTTGGATATACCCAAAAGTTTGTATGAAATGATTGGTTGATTTCAGTTGTTAACAAGGGGCTGGGCATTCCACAGCGCAAATTAAAGAAGAAAACTTTAATCTATGTTAATACAGTTTAACATCAATGTAAACATGTAATTTCTTCCAATGTAATAAAAACCGTCAGTGATTTCTAAAGAATTATTGAACAACATGCTGTTCTATTTAAACATATGCGAAATATTTCTAAATCCCAGTTCCCGACCGAAAAAAATTAAGTAATGTAATTTGCTTTTGAGTAGGCAGTAAGCAGTATTTTTTTCTTAAATTGTTAGCAGAAAAGCGAATTTACTAAGCTTAGAAACAAAATAGGACCTTAAAGTGATCCTTGTGGAATGCTTAAATTTTCATACTTCAGCGAGCTCAGTTGATTTTTGATTCTGACTCGTTGTCTTCGATCGTTCAAATAAATTGCAAAACTTCAAAAACGAATTGTAAAATAATGTAATATTTAAAGTGCTTCATTCAATTTCAATTATAAAGATAATAATAATAATCAATATTTTTCGATTATATAACTTCGAATAACAAAATACTTTAATCATAAATTTTTAAGTCATTTAACTAAGAACCATGTGAAGCAATCCAAAGGCTTCAAAAGAATGCAATGTTAAGTTAATTCTGATAAATTTCCATCTCAATGTCTCGATGACATTTGGCTGCTTTGGAATATGTTTTTCAATTAGTTGTACGTCCTTTTAGCTCAATTCGTATCTTCTTGTTCACTACACATCCTTATCGCAAATTAATATCTACCAACAACTTAGTCTGTCAAGCCTTAATATCCTACAATTAGCCGGTTGTTGCTAAAGAACCAACACAACTACCCTAATATTGCGTTGTTCGTATCGTTTAACCTTTTTGATAACTCCAATGGTGCGGCCAAAGCAAAACCATTTCTTAATTTGCACGCAAAAGGAGTGCCGACTGCCGGTCATGTACAACCATTAATGAGTTAAGAGGATGTGTTCAACCATCAGACAATTCGATTATTGATGCGTTAACGTCACAACCACACAGTACATTCGAGTGCTCCTTATTCGAGCGAATGGTTCTCATAAAATCTCCATATGGCAGAGACCAGCGGCTACCTTATTTAACCCCTCTTGCGAAAGATTTGGCCGATAGGCATATTTTGTGGTTCAGTGATTGTTATTTGAAAATATTACTTTACAGATAAGACTGCGCATGGCAATAAACATGAACGTCAGCTGCATGTTTTTTTAAAAAAAAATAGGTGGCTCATTTTATATGAAAAGATCTCATTTGCACAGACTTTGAAGGCTCTTTGAATAGCACCATTTTGCGTATGCGAGAACAGTGGGATGGATTTTTATGTAGAACGACAAAAAGGTGTAAACTCGAAGTTAAAAAAGTTTTCATCGATATGGTTGCTCACAAACAGCTCGAAACTTATAGGACAAGTCACAATCTGAGCTATGCGTCCGAATTGAACCTTTTATCAAACCTTTAGTACCTTTGCATTTTATGGCAACCTGATCTAGAACTAGATTTAAATGCATAACGTAGTGCTAGGAATTAATACTTCTATTGTTGATATTATGTTGGTTTTTGAAAAGTCATGTTATTTTTATTTCTGTAATTTTCAGGTTTTTGTGATTCCGATTTCCGCTTTGTCGTAAAAATTCGTATTCGTTTATTTCAAATATTGCATTAGCAGATATTGTTTTATAAGTTTGTGTTGATTTTGTTTTCATAGCAACTTTTCATGTTTAAATAAAACAATAATACGAAATATAGCATTTTTAACTTTCCATTAGGAGGTTCTGTCCGATTTTCAAAATTTTTTCCTATCTCCACGTTTCGAGGTCCCAGTAGTAGGATATCATGGTTTAAAGAAAGATGTCTGTGTGTCGATTCTTTCATACAACCTAACTCTAGAACAAAGCAAGCTATCGAAGGCAAATCACCTGAAAAGCTTTTGGTTAAATATGACAGGGTGTACAAACAAAAAAGTAACAATTTCACTTCTTTAATCAAAATCAATTTAGTATTCTTATTAAAAATAAAGGTTCATAGTCAATTAAATTTATGGTTTTTAACTGCCTTGTCAGATAAGAAAAATATCTATGAAAATATACACTGGCGTTCATAAATCAATGGATAAATTCATACACATTTTTTTTATTCAATTTCAATTCCAATAGTTTCATAAACATAATGTTTATTTAGCCAATTGACTTAATTAAGTTATTTATGAACAATAAAGACTTACTTAAAGACTAAAACAGTATTAAGTTGAGGCCATTTCATATATTCTAGGTCCACGACAGTGCTTGGAAAGTTGTTTCAGAAATATGCATCCTTTAAATCTTTTTTATTTTTCATGATTTCGAATGACGTCTACAATACTGACACATGAAAACATCCTCAGAAAATTATGAAGCCACCAGTTTTTTGTTCAAAACCTGCAACAGCTTCATGTTTTTTTATCGTTTAACTATATCAGCTAAAAACACGAGGCAATTGATTTCATAAAAAAGCATCAAGAGAAGCCTACATTACAGAGTTTAAATAAATAGATAAAAATTGCATTACCAACATTTTTAAAAGCGTTGCAAGGAGGATCATAGCATCCAAAGATTTAGTTTGTTTACCACTGTTGTGGTTTTTTATCATGAATCAAAGTCTACAGGTCTTTCCAGAAAATGAAAAAGAGAAGGAAACTCTCGAAATCGGCCTGGAAACAAATATCAAAATCTTCAAAGAAAGCTGGATTAAATTTTATCCTCTTGAAGCCATCGATTACCAGAAAAAAAAAGATCCTATACCGTACATTTCCCCAATTCGGAAGGAAGAGGAAACCTCATTGCATTTCTTTCATTTCAATTGCAATTTTATTCATTAAATTATTAATTAACTATTTATAAACTTACTTACTGGCACTCTTCGGGCACTCTTAGCTAATCAATTAAATCTATGTTTTTCGACTTAAAACATTATATTTAAATAAGACTTACTTATTATAGAACTAAGAAAATATTATTGTTAAAAACAACTCACTTATTTTCTTAAACATTACTTAAACTTAACTAAAAAATAATCTTAAATATGTAAACAAAAAAATTAACCCTACTTAACTAGTATTTAAAACTAATTTCTACAATTACTACTTATGCTACTATAAATATATGAGAGCCTACCTTGCTGACTGAGAGGACATGCTTTCCAATTAGCCTTAAGAGCACTCAAGTCAAATAAACACAAACGATAGAGTTTTAAACGTAGTTCAGTCACCAGTCATATTGATTTTGAAGTATGATAAGTCATCTGCTCGGTCGCGGTCTGACACCGCCCTACTGCACCTAAGAGTCTCCGCCCGTCCACAGTTTTTCTATCCTGAACCAGGCCTTTTCTATCACGTTAGAGGAAAGCTTCAGGGGGAATTAGGCCGATAAGGCTCACTGTCTCATGGTGCATATGGTAAAAAACCCCGGAGATCAAGTTGTTGATTGAACTCATTGCTCTTGACACTGTGACTTCGAATAAGTTTTATCAGAAAGTTATCCTCTCCAAGCAGGTTGGCTCCGTTGTACAGGACTTCATTACTATAGAAATTTTGGTGCTCAGACTCTGGAGTTCTAAATAAATGGAGACAAGCCTTAGAAATCGTCTCCCGAAAACCCGAATTTTTTCCATTAAGTTTGTTCCGAGGTAGAAAAAGATAGGAAAGGACAGACTGGATAAGGGCCATGTAGCAGATTACCTTAGCCTTGGATCGAGTTGAAACAGTCTCTTGGAAATTGAACTTCAACTTGCAATATCCCTGAATCTGAAGTCACTTTGCAAAAGACTTACGATAGCCTCGATCTCCGGACGTGACCTCTACGCAACAAGTCATCTGCGTACGCTATGGAGTGATGGAGAGATCCTACAAGATCGCTCGTGAAGATTGTAAATAAAATCGGCGAAATAACTACACCCTGTTGTCGACCGTTGTTAATTTCAAAAGTCGCAGCAGACGTCACACTGCCATTTTTCACAATAAACTGTCTACTAGTGAGCATATCTAAGATTATGTACAGAAGCAGTTTGCTTATGCCGAGCTGGTCTAACTTGAAAAAGAGCCTCTCCAAGTCGAGCAGCACAGGCCCCGTTTCTTACCTTTGTTTCATTAGATATCCGATACCATTTTAGACTGGCATGTTTGCAATCATGTCCCGCTCTGAAATCGAATTGGTTATCCGAAATAATATTTTCGTCTTCAACTTATTAAGTCAGGTCTCTATTGATCACTTTTTCAAAAACCTTGCTGATGTTGGGAAGGAGACTAATCGATCGGAGATTTGTCGGATTGGATGTTTCTTTATTCCATTTGGGAATGGGTTGTACCACCGCTCTCTTCCAATGAGCTGGATGGAAAGTGTTTAAGAACAATGTTTGGTATTTCATCGATTCCCACAGATTTCTTACTTCTCAGTGAACCGAAAATAACCAGGAGAGCTTCCATTGAAATTTACGGAGGATGAACCACTTCATTGACGATAACATCATTTGCCAAATTTTCGTCATTGAACATGGTAGATTTCGTTATGATTCTGCTATCTGTATTACACCCTTAGAGGAGAGCAAATCACCACAGTATGTATGGAAATGTTTTTAAAATTTCTTTAGTTTTTAATCCTTTCGGTGTCGACCTACATTTCCGACTCTAAAACCAAATTAAATCAAACTAACCATAAACCAAGACATGTCCTTCGTGCTACACGAATGTGCACCTATCACCGAACCGCACTTGTCACTGTCCCATACCGCAAAATTTAAAATTAAATTTTATTTCGTACAAATAAATTTATGTCATTGTACTTCAAGACACCTGTGGTTTTTGGAACATTACAAACATCAATATTGATTGTTGCATGTCTCCAACGCCTTTGTGTTTTAGTGTGTGTTCTTTTTTGCGGTTTAAGTTTTGTATGGAATTATGTCATCTAAGTGGTTGCAGCTAAACCATGCAGCAGAACTGTGGACATCTGTTGTGTCACCAAGTCGCTGTTGGGGGGAAAGTATACACGGATTAACTGCTAGAAGGTCATAAGGGTGTGGTACGCACAAGGATGCAGCTTGAAAGGAGGACGTTATTAAGTTGATTCAATGTCTGTTGAGAAAATTACTATTCACTCGCAGACAACTTCATAGTCTCTTTTTATAATAAGTTGAGGTTTTCACAGGAGATGTGTTGGAGTCTTAAGTGAGCAGTCTTTTTCTATGGGCTGCAGCAGTTAGTTCTTAAATTTTAAGAAAAACCCCCTAACGCATTTTCTAGTGGTTACTGCGGAACATTCGCCTAGTTTCTGGTAAAATCGTTGCCGGGTATCCGAAGTCGTTCCACATAGATCCCTGTAATACGAATCGGTTAGCAATTTTACGTATAAATTGATGAGATCATTTGATCTTTAGTCTGATTATCGTTCATTAGCCGTGGCTTTTGTTTCTCAATAGATTCATATTTTCTTTTATGAAGAAAAAAAAAAAAAAAAAAAAAAAAAAACTGTGTTGACGTCTGATACGAGCTCTTTTTGGTGTCTGTACTCGTAAGTCTTTGCGAATTCTGATCGTGTCCATATTGAAAATCTTTAAGCTTTAATGGCTCCTTTCCTATGAACGATGATGATAATGATCTTGCCTATTTGACAGCAGCCTTCTCCTATCTATGATATATTAATCAGCTCTGATACTCAGACATATTACTTTATTGTAAAATAACACGTTGCTAGCATACAACCCGGTGGCACACCACTTTTTTTGTATTTGTTTTTTGTCATGTACTTCTTGTACTGCTTGAAAATAATATGGTTATTAAAAAAGCTTAGAATTAGTCGCTCGTCGTACGATCTTAAACCGACGTTTTTCATTCAGTTCCAGAGGCGAGTAGCAGCAATGAAAAACTTTTTTTTCAGATGTTAGGCATGAACATTTTTAAAGAATCGAACCTGATTTTATTGAAAAGATATGTCGGTTACCGTGTTTTAAAATACTAAAAGAAATAATGAGTATACGAAACTTGACTTAGTTCTCAAATGTCATATGCAAACTTTTTTTTTGCCATATGTGAGACTTGGTCAAACCTTTTTAGGCGGATAGTGCTGTTGATTGCAACCTGAAGCTTTGGCAAGTAACAGTCTTGTTCTCAATGGTGTAAACTTATGCGCTTTCGAAAACTTCGAAGGACGCCATATGCTTTACCAACAATCGCAATTATATGGGGATTTTAGGTGAGCGTTCTTTTGAATAAGTTTTTTTAAGAGTCAAAGAGTTCTATTGGTAAATTGTTCAGCATTATGGCTAGAAAATAGGATAGCTCTTTCTTTTTTTTTTTGGATTAAGTGCTTAGCTATTTTTCAATGACCAATCCGAAATCCGTTGAAGACCTTCATTCAGGTCTTTAGCACTATTTTTATAAATACTAATTGCACAGCTTTTATAAATCTGAATGTCGTCGGCGTAAAAGTGTCTTGATGAACTCCGATTCTATGTCAGTGAAAAACAATGAAAATAAAAGTGGCCCTAAAATGGACCCCTGAGGGACGCCCTGCAGTCCTGCAGTAATTGGAGAAATCTCGATAAAGCCCTTGGGAAAAACAAAGCCTGTTTTCATTCTCCTATGTAGGATGAGATCAGCTTGATAGCAGAGGAAACGGCAACTTATCGATAAGACTGGAGTTTTCAACCATATCAAAATCAATCAGTGCAGTCGTACAACTATGTTTGGCACGAAAACCAGATTGAACCGAAACTAAAAGATTATCGCGGGTGATGTTTTCATTGATTTGCTTATGTATTATTCTTTCAAAAATTTTGGAAACAACAAGTAGGACAGAAATGGTTCTTAATTCATCACACGCAGAGTTCTTCGAGATTTGTATTATTTTGGCCATTTTCCATAGATGGGGAAAGATGCCGGTCATGGTATTAATCATTTGTGTAATATAAGAAAGAAGTAATGGTAAAATAATTTTAATAAAAAAACGGATGAACTACGTCAGCAAATACAACTATATCCATGCTATCTACGCTTTTGAAGAAAAACAATGAGTCTTTTGAGACAAGGGGACCACTCCTGGTACCTTTTTCGATTTCAGCTGATGATATAGTATGTGGAAGCGATAAGAACTTGTTCAATTCGATCGATCTTATTTGGGCAGCTTATCTTATTTGACCGACAGTTTTCGGACATTTTAGTTCGTATTGAGGCGATTGGACTACAACAAGGTTTTTTGCTTCTCTTACTTCACATACAACACGATTCCTTGATTGCTTGAAAATTTGGTGGAGTTCGGTTACACGAAAGCGCTTCTATCGGCGGAAAGCTTGTTCTTGTGTTCAAGAGCACATCTGTCTATATTTTTAAAATCTCTGAAAGTATAGTTAGTCGACCTTGCGGGACTTGCAAAACCTAAATCCAAAGTTAAAAGATGAGATCATGCTAAGAAAATGCTGATGCAGAAACTTGATCATAAAGGCGTACTCTGTCTATATTATTTACATAAAACAGACCTAACAAGGTACTACAGGTAAGGTATTCGTATTTTAGAAGCCTGTTTTAAGCTTTATATTTGGTTTTTCTACAACTGAATTATAATCATTTTGGTTTGGCTATAGCTTGATAAGACAAAGCATCCTAGCATATGTTTAGACTTTGAATCGGAGTTTCGGTTTTCTCTTTTCCACGATTCTGGTGGCTTTGAAGACGCTCTCAACTGCTACATTGATGTTCATTTGAACATCGAACTAGATCCATATTATTTAACAGTTGGAAAAGCTCGCGATAGTACCTTCATCTGCTGTTGCCCTAATTGCAGACAGGACCCTTTATCCGAAGGACTTAAAACCAATCTTCTTCTAAAACTGATCCGCTGATCAGCTCTGAAGAATCGTGTCCAAACTCCGCCTGGTTGTATGCAATCATCAGTTTACCGTCTTCGAACGCTTTAATTGAATCCTTCAACCGATCCGAAGGTGACTCATTTACTAATAATTTTTAGGCAGTGTCAGAATTACAACTCTTATCGAAATTTCTGTTTTGCTTTCGATTTCGTCCCTCTTAAAACATTTTCGACTCTACTATTTGTAGAGCAGCTGTCAATCGTTTAACGCAGAATTTTAATTTTCGAAATTAAAAGTAGTCGCATTTTTGAGTGTGTCGTTTAGCTTGTGATGCTCCCGTCATTTTTAATGCATTTTTAATTTTTGAAACTTGTTTTTCTTAAGTGCTGGACAAAAAATGCTAAAACCTAGCTTAATTTACTTAACTATTTATAAACAAACTTACTGGCTCTGTGCGTGCGCTCTAATCTAAGCCTTACCAATTAAAAAAATGTCGTTCGATGTAATAATATCATACTATTAAATATCAACTACTTTACTTTTTTAAATTAAACTTTTTTATTATATATAAATTCTAATTACTATTCAATTCTATACAAATTAAGAAATATTATTGATTTATATACAAAAAAAAAAAAAAACTAATAAATGGGCTTGTCTTTAACCCTAAATTGACTTTAAAACTACACTTAAACCCAAAAAGCTTAACCTATCTTAAAATTAACTTACACTACCGTAAACATAAGTAAGCCAGTCAGGCTGATTGCCTAAAGGGGATCAAAGATAACTAATAGGCGACAGAGTTCTACTTTTCGTCCAGCCACCAAAAGTGTCTTCGTTTTCTTTCGACATCCGCTCGCTTGCAGTCTGATACCGCCTTACTGTACCGAAGAGTCTCTCGTAGTTGACTCGCCCGTCCACAGCTTTTTGACAAACGTGGAAGATTATTGGTACCGCTAAACTATCCTGGACCAGATTTTTCATATCGGGATACACAAACGTTTCAGGGAGAATAAGATCGTTAAGGCGTAATATCTCATGGTGCGCATCAAAAAAGTTATAAGCCGTGGAGATCCAGTTGTTGATTGAAGTTATTGCTCTTGGCACTGTGACGTTATCGACTCTGATCGACCATTGTGGTGCTATCGTTTTTCAGTAGCGTGACTCCCACAAATCTCTATGTTCCTATGAACAAACTACGAAATGGTATAGCTCCACTTCGTTGCTGAAATATACCTTGGAATGTACCTTAATTTGCTAATTTGCTACATTATTCATATTTCAGATAATCAAAAAAACAATTATTCTCACAAGTCTTTAAATAGACACCAATTTTTCAACATCCTCGATAGTATAGTGGTCAGTATCCCCGCCTGTCACGCGGGAGACCGGGGTTCAATTCCCCGTCGGGGAGGACAAACAAATTTATTTTTGTTCTGCCTTTGTGTTTAACGCCTTTGATTGCCCCCACCCACCCTTCTGCGAGTTTTAGGTTCAATATCTTCGAAAATGATAATAAAAACGACTACATTTTTTCATTTTACATACATTTACATACATTCACATTTTTTCTTACAAGTTAAGTTAACCTTTGGAGCACCGAGTAAATACTGAGACCTTAAAGACTGACTGGGGTACCATATGTCCCCCAAATTAAAGTCAAGTTTCAGCTGTATTCAAGTTTAACCCTTAAGGGAGATTAAAGGAGTCCTTGAAGTGCCATATTTCTGGTGTATAAATTTTTTTTTTTTGTTTCTAATGGAAAAGAGTAAATTTTTTTGAGTGCGGTTGCTTTCTTGCTTATTTTCAGAATATAAAGAATATTAAAACTTAAAAAAAAAAATAAACCAAAATGGCGGCCGTCGCAGCTCCGCGAAAATAGGTCCTCAAATCGCAGGAGGTAAACGGCTGACATCACTGCCTCCTTGATCTGAAACACAATTCCAAAGCATATTATCAATCTCTAACCTTTTTGTGATGGAATGACGGATGGGTTTTTCGTCTAATAAAAATTTCAGAAAATTGCAGCAATTAAAAAAAAAAGGTTCGAGTTTTTTTTCGCAAATACGTTTCAATCGAAAAAACGATCCGTCATTCCGTGAAGACATATTTTCTGAGAATTCTCAAAATTTGAGGTTGATATGTTAATTCAGGAGAATGTCAGCCATTTTTTAAAACGTGTTTTCGAAAAAAACGCGTTTAAAGCTTTGTAATGTGTTTACACAAATGTGTTAATAATAACCGCTAATCGGCAATGCGTGGTCCATAAAGGCATCCCTCCTCTTCCTCTAGCTGCTCATGTTGAGCCGCTAAAATTTCCCGCTGCTCAGCCCGGGCCTTTTTTACTGCTTCGGCAGATTAAAAAAAATCGATTTTTTGAAAATTTCAACGACAGTCTCCCTTATCGCTCGAATGATTTTTTTTCAATATCTATCAGCAGCTCGGCAGTGAGGTAAACCATGAAGTGAATAAAAGTCAACAAGTTACTTCAATATGTTTATTTATTTAATGTACAACTGTAATTAAATTTTAACAATTTTGTGTAATTTTTATAAATTTAAGTATATTGCAAAACAAATCCCAATTGAAGAGATGTTGAACATTTTCGAACATGTCTGCTTATTTCCTGATCGTAAAATATGTAATTTTCCGTTAAGCCGGTCTTCTGTCTTAATTCTACTATTCTGAAATTGCGGTTGTCTTTCCATACGGAAATCTACTCTTATCTGAATAACAAACTTTTTGACAAATTTTAAATGCTTTAAGTGTTTCTCATGTACGCATTGATTACACAAACCTCCAATTCCCACCTTTTCAGACTTTTCTAGGAAGAAACAAAATGATCAGCTCGATCATCGCCTCCCTTTGTTAATTTGGTTGCGCTAAATTTTTTTTTTTTTTCTCTGTCCACTAGGAATTCTATTTATCAATTTTTTTTAAAAAATTTAAGAGGTATTCTAGTCGTCACAGATAATTCCAAATTAACTTATGTTTCTGTTGATAAACTTCAATAATACGAAAGAATTGAATTTATTTGTCCAATGCAAGAATCTGCTAGCAATAGTGTCCGACCGAAACATGATTTTCAGCCGAAACCAAAACCGTAACCGAACATTCGGCCTCGTTCTAAGTTTCGGCCGAAACCGAAACCGAACCTCTCTTAGACAAGTTGAAATTGATTATGTATTGTAATTGTTTTTATATAAATTTAGTATTTTTTTACACATACAGAAAGTTATCTCGTCCGAAGTCACCTGACACGTCAGTCAAGCGCTTACTTAGTCATATATGCACGAGAAAATAAACAAATTCCAAAATGCGGCTCACGGACCACGAACTCATGCGAATTTCACCGTGCTAGTCATACAACAAAGTTTTTGTTGGTAAGACTCAATGCAATCTCGCCATACACAAGAGTTGATTTTGATCAGTCCTCAATCTTTGGAGAGACTATTTACTTTCAAAAACTAATTTTCCGATAGCGGCCGGTTCTATCACGATAACAACCGATTTGTCAGAACTCGAACGAAAAGTGGAAGTCTATCTTTTTGAGTAATCTTAGTCTAGAACTATCTTTAAACAGTTTTAAAGTAACATTTCTGGAAATATTCACTTTGACCGACAAGCCAAGCTGAAACCGAAACTGTGGCCGAAACCAATTTTTTGGCCGAATCTGGCCGAAACCGGAACCGGAACCAAATGTTCGGTCGGTCACTAGCCAGCAAATAAACTCTAAGGCCGCATTTAGAAGGTTTGTTTGGATTACAAGTTATAAAACTGATTTTACCCTTAAATTCTGCAACCGATTCGTCAACACTGATTTGTTGGCTTGGTACAAAATATTCTGAGAATTTATCATCTTCATATTCCAGGAAGCAACTAGCTTATTGTTAACGCGTTTTTAAACTATTATCATTGGCTCGTGTTTGAATGAAGCATCCAAATCTGACTAAATCTGCCACTTGTAAATGTGTTTCAACAACAAGAAATTTGAATTTCCTCTTGAGTTGCCCAATTTTTTTCAAAGTTTTCCAAATACATCTTTGGTTAAGTCTTTCATACCAATTTTGTTATATGCCTTTGTTTCTTATATAATATTATGTGTCAATTCATCAAGGAAAAAGAAATTAGAAAAATTGTATCGGTTCAGTAATGTTCCGAAGAACTTTTTGGCCGGATATTTCTGGAAATGTTGAGCAAGGTATATCGGGCATCGTCTTGTCTTCAACTAAACTATCTTCCCATTCATAATTATCATCGCCATCGTCTCCATCGGAGCTGTCGACTTTCTCATCACGACTAGATGAAAGTTGTCGGATTCTCCTTTGTTTCAGGCAAATTACATCACTGTTGGTATTAAATACTACCGTTCGATTCATTAGAATCACAATTTTCAAGAGTATTATTTTTGTCCATAGTATGAAAGTCAAACTGCCACTCATCTTCACTACTGGAAATTTCAATCCATATTGAATTTTTAAAAAAATTATAATGTTAAATGTTAATATTTAACTGCAGCTTGGAAGCAACTACACGGAATCACATTTTCATCTGCCAGTGTATTTCTTTATTCATTCAGAAACAGCTGATAACTGAAAAACGTTAACAAAGTAACAAAACAAAAGCATTCTTTTTATTCCATTTTATTAACCGGACGACAGCGAATTGTTTTCGCATTAGATTTATTTTTAATTCTGTTGGGCCAGAAATTTATAATTCAATTTTTATAATCCAGCGAAATGGAAGCCCATTCCAAGCAAGTCATGCCCATGAGTTAATGTTTAGTTCTGGCGAATATGTTGGCCAATCCAACAATGGTTTATTTGAAGCCACCTCTGCTTTCAACACTATTTTCAGACGATACTGCCAACGGCGTAAAAAGATCATTTCAACTGATAAGAACTCTCAATCTGAAATTTTTCTCCAAGGTTCAACTAAAGTTTTGGTGGGCGAAGCTGATTAGTCAGCTGACCCCGAATTAATTTGTGTATATGTAAGTTGTATTTCTAGAGTTCTAAGCACGCGTTTAAGGGGTTATGAATACCCTAACATTGATCACACATAATGCGGTTGGAAAGAATCAGCGAAGAGATACAATAGGCCGATTCTTTCAGACCGCAGAGTTCACCAATTGGGCAGGGGTAAAAAATTTATACCGTCGGGCTTGCGAGTAGTAGGCGAGTGAATGATTCTAAACGTACGTCCAACATTTTTCGAACACCAAGACAAATCATGATCAAAACTGAACACTAGAAAACAGTGCCCCAAAGTTGAAGACAAACTTTGGAAAACCCATTCAGTAGCGTGGAGATCAAAAAAATTGGAATTGGTTTTTTGACGTCTGAATTATTTTATTAACCGAGTGACTATTAATACAGCTGACTTGGTTTGGCTATTTGACTAAAGGAAAATAACGTTGATGAACATTTTGAAAACAGATTTTGATTATTAAAATCAAACAGAAAAATAGTTTTTCAGTGGATTGTTTTTTTAAAACAATCAAAAGGTTTTGAAATCAAAAGAATTCAATATATTACGTCGGCTTGAATTCTTTGGGATCATAAAATAATTGAGTTGAAGTTATTTTGTTTTTGTTCAATAGACTTTGAAGCATTTAAAACTTATGAGTTGATGAATTCAAAAGGACTTCAAGTAGTTTTATTATATTGTATTAATTTGACTTGCATTCTCTGATTGCCTCAAGTGATTCGTTTTTAAGTGTCTTCAAAATAAATTTTGAAAGAATGAAAGTGTAAGTATTTCAGTGACTACAAAACAAGCCTTTGAATTAATGAAGTCCTCGGAGATTGCATTCTTTAAAACTTCTGTGTACTGATAATAAATTAATTATTAAATTTGTGTCCAGAATACTCTCCTGATGTCCTTGCACTTATTATTCCACTATATATCTTTCTAACTATTTAATTATAGAATATTTTTTAAAATGCAAAAATCCTTTATTCATAAATTTTGTTTTTCTTTAATTTCAGATTAAAATCGATTAGAGCCAGAAAACAAAAATATAAATAAGCAAATATCTCAAGTAACTACTGCCATTTTAATACATGCACTTTTTTGCACGCAAAATCCTTTATTTTTTTTTGTATATCGTGAAAATTACTTTAAAAATTATACGCGAGCGGGAGTGTTAATTTTTTTTTGTTTTTTGCTATCGGCTTTTTACTTAGCATGAAATTTATATAAGTGCATTCATTAAACAAATTTAATAAAAAAAAAAATATGTGAAATATATTTTTTAAATAAAGTGCATAACCATAAAAATCATACAAAATTTAATTATTCGTAGTCTCAACATCATTTTGGATACGCCAGAGTGGAAATACATCAGATGTAAAATAAATGTAAGTTTTTATAACTCTATATATTTAGTACAAATAAATGTAGTATGCGACGTAAGGTAGCTATAAAGCTATAAGTAGTCAAGTTACGACGAATATCGTAGCTAGAATTAGCTTGGTCCTTCACATAACTCATGAAGTCTGACAGGAGTCTTTTTCGAAAGCTAAAAAAACTTTGTGAATAGGGGGTCACATTATCACTAATAATCATTATTACTAATAAAGAACATTTAAAGAACTCGGCATAATTCTTATTATTACATTAACACCCGGGGGCACGTTCAAAATGTTTTGAAATAACATGCGGGTTTTTGGAAATGTTTTGCTTCACCAACCAGACTCGGCCCGACTTTGCAACATATTCAGGCATGTTCTAGAATCCACTTCGGAATCGGAATTGAAATCCGAATCGGAACTGAGTTGGTGTTCTAAAATCCGAGTAGAATTGCTTCTTCGGAATTGATTTCGAATCCGATTGACAGCTAAATTCGAATCAGCTGTTTCTTGTTGTGCCGACAAATAAATTTATCTGCATTTCGTGAAACTCTGTTATTTTTAAGTTAAAATAAATAAAAATCAGGAGTATTGTTGTTATCAAGCAGCGAGCCTAAACAAGGATGCATTTAAAATGATTTTAAGGGAGGTTGAACCACTAGTTCAGCGGTCGTCCATTCCACCGATACTTCAATTGACTGCTACTTTGCGATTTCTTGCTGAGGGAGGTTTTCAGCGATCGCTGGGAATGGACTCGAACGTTGCTCTTGGGAGAAGCAAAACTTTGAAAATAATGACCAAAACCCTTGGCCTTCTAGAGCGGAAATTCTGCTAGAAGTGGATAAAATTTCATACTGCCGATGAGGAGCGACGCCAAATTAAAAGAAACCATACCAGGCATAATCGGTTGTGTTAATGGCACTCATATCAAAATAGTGAAACCCAAAGAAGGCTTCCATTATTACAACAGGAAAAGATTCTTTAGCATCAATGCTATGGTAGTGAGTTGAATTTAACTTTAAAAAGCTGAGAATTTTTAGTGTAACATTCATATTTCAGTTTTGCTATGACAATATGGTCATAAAGGCAATAGATGCTTGCCACCCCGATTCAAGTCATGATTCTTTTATTTGGAATCTTAGTAATGCCAGAAACTTTTTGTTTTCGAAATATCGAAATACCAAGAAGGTGAAAGAGGTTCATGGTTATGAGGTGATGCTGGATATGCGCTTGAGCCGTTTTTTTTAAAACACCTAATAGAAAAGCAGTCCCACGGTCAATTTAACACAAATTTAGAAATAAAGTGCACTCCTCAGCACCTCAGGGGTTTTTCCAGTCGTTTATTGTTATTATTGGAGGCCCTTGGCTATTGTGGCTCTCCGTTAGCTGTTTCCACTGATCCTCAATAGCCACTCTATCACCTTTTGTAAATCCTCTTGCTATGTCTGCGTTTTCCTTCATAAAATTCAACATCGTTGTGTTTTGATTTGATGTTTCATGTTTTCCCCTAAAAAACAAAGTATTTTTCACTATTTTTACAGAATATTTACGCGACAAAATTTTTAATTGCTTACATTTTCCTTTCAAATCGGATAAATCAGTTTTTCGAATTTTTTTTTTACCACAAATCACTAACAAACTGTTGATCGGATTGAATCCGAGAAAAATTTCCGAGAATCGGAATACAGAAAACCAAATTTCCGAATCAAATCCGCTCGAATTCATTCGGAATTAAGAACAGCGTGGAATCGGAATTGAAACCCGAAATTCGAAATTCAGAACACCAACCGTCGGAATCAATTCCGTTTCCGAACCAATTCGGATTCTAGAACAGGCCTGATTGATCTTAATTTGAGGGATTGCCATCATCAACATCCGCATTTGGCAGAATTTTATCAACTTCCTTATTTTCTTCTTCAATTTTGTCGTCTATTTCAGATAGACTATCAGACACAAGATTCAAGTCATTTCCTAGAAATTCTATTCTATTCATACTTCTTTTGAATGGTTTAGGTTAGTTTTAGGTTTAAAAATAGCTGTTACCATTTTTGCTTTCGTGAGCATTTTTCTCGCATGCTTGTTGAAAATTAATCTTTTGTGAAAACAAATGCCTACTTACTTAAGTTCATCTCTTAAAGGGATAGTTTTTTCCGTTTATTTCCAAGGTTAAGGCTTTACTTTCCTTTACAGCAAGAAAGTGTTCTTTTCCACTTGAATTTCTAAAGCAAGTTAAAACGCAATTTGTTGCATTAATTTCCAATTCCCACTTATTTAAATATTCCACTTATGTTGGCAATTGATCTTTGATTTTCCTTAGGGCGGTTTCCAACCTTCTATCGCTAGCTACTATTACTGGCTTTTATAGCATTTGGTTTCGAAAGGGAAAATCGTGTATGTAAACATTAAACATGGGCCTAAAATTGTACTTTGCGCTTCTCCTGAATGACTTCAAAAACTGTCAGAATGTTCGGAACCTATAAAAACCGAGCTGGACCTATTTTTGAGGAAGCCTCCTATGATTTGCGTCAGCCATTTCGGACAGTTCAGTCTCATGAGTTTGTATAATAAGCCCTTGTGCCACAGTGAGTAAAATGCTTTTTCCAGATCTAGCTTATTTTCAAATATTTACATTTAGATTGTTTTGGCTTTGACTTTGCCATTTGACATGGTTTCGGGAACTAAACCGTTCGGAACGTTCGAAATTTTTGTGTTCTTTTTCAACTTCTTTTAGACAGTAAGCAAAAATCTTCATCTCAAAACTAGTCAAACAAATATCAGTAATTCTTGTGCGAATACGATAAACAGTGACATTTATTATATTTGTAGCCCATCAACTGGACTCTAAAATTTTTGTATTAAAAAATTTCCATTATTTGTCATCGTCAGTAATAATTTAAATTACAAGTTATCCTGATTGATACCTTAAATAAATGTGACTTAAAAAATCTTACGTAAATTTTGCCCCTTTTCGAATGCTATAAAGATGACTTAAAAAGAAAGATTTAAATATCAAGTGGCCCAAAATATATCACTTTATTGGAAGATGCTACTTTATTTTCAAAAAGCAGCAACTTTCAATTTTTATTTTGATATTTGTCAAGTTAACATCTACTCGTTTTTGTGCAGAATAATTCGTCAGTCATTTTGTTGAAATGTGAATTTTGAACGCCAACTTATGAGGTACTAAGAATAGTCAATTTCCTCAAACAGATTCAGAAAACGTTACAGAAACGGGAAGCCCCGTACTGCACCAATGAGATTATCGTCGCACAATACCCGTCAACGTTGACTAGACGACTTGCCATGCAATGGGCATTTCATGCTCGTCTCTGAACCGCATTTTAGTGGGGCATTTGAAGGTTTTCCCATACAAAGTGCAAACAGTTAATCAGTCATTGCCTGCAGACAGCAATCAGCGTCTAGGAGGCAAAGGACGATTTTCGGTCGAAATTAATCATGTGTGGCAAGACAATTTGAAGTGTGGTTTATTGGGCTGCCTAGAGACTTAATTGGGGATAAGCGCTGGCCAGCAAGATCGACAAATTTCACCGCTCTGTTTGAGTTTTCTAAACGACTTGTCTATGGCAACAATTCAGAGACTGAGGAAGCTCTTGAAGAGGATATTCGACGAAATTGCGTGAACAAATCACCCGAAGTTCCAAACGATTGAATTTGTGGAAAAAGGAGCCCGAATGATCATCTTGAATGGCGCCTCAATAAGCAATGGAAAAAGCTTAAATGTTATAGCCAAAAAAAATAAAAAAATGATCACGTTTCTGCTGAGGCGACTTAGAACTTGCAATAAAAGAATCGACTGGAACAGCTTCTAGACCTGCTAATTGGCCAATGAAGAAGACGGCCAACTCAAAAACATTTCCGATTGCAGCATCCGCTATCAATACTTTCATTTCGCCCGAAAGAATGCGCAAATTGAGGCAACATTTGGTCTGCTGTGACGGGGCTTATTAAGCTTTCGAGTTTTAATTTCATAACTTTTCGTCGTGCCATTACAAATATTTTTTGTAGCTGCCCTTCTTCTAATTCCAAAAATAAGAACAAAAACTTCCATAAATAATATAATGATAAAATGACTTTTTTCCTGCCAGACGAAACACGCAAGCTTTCGTGCAAAAGAATAAAAACAAAGAAAAAAAAAGTTATTTAAATGGCCCATGGGGGGATCGAACCCACGACCTTCGCGTTATTAGCACGACGCTCTAACCAACTGAGCTAATGGGCCACATGCATTTCACTTGGCCAAGTTCCCATTCGAAAAACTCAATATTTATTCCATTTCTATTAATAATTATAGACTTCCTCTCGCACTGCAATCATTTACGCTACAATCTTCAATTCATCAAGCACTGAAGCTTCACGTCATGAAACTGGGATGCGAGTATTTCTGGCGCGCACATCCACAGTGAGGTTCATTGATAAATGTATACTGAATCTAATCGGGAAAAATTCACTTTCACTGCACAATAAAGGCGCATTCGTTGTGTTTGCGTTGGGCGTTTATGAATTGCGGACGAATAGAGCGAAACGCGTCGTTTTTGTGTGCTTTCATGTGCAATCGGCGACAAATTTATCAACCCAGTGTCAATATATCTTGATTTTAACAAAAACTTCGAACTTAAGTCAAAACTTAAATGTTTTCATTTTCAAATAAAAACACCGTTAAAAATAAGAACAGATGTTGTTCAAGTTGGCCAAAAATATGTCATTGTATGTGTTTGCAAATGGCGGCAACTTCCAGCTTTGATTTCATCGACTATTAATCGTGCCAATTTTTCTAAAATCAATTATCTACTCTTATTTAAGAGATACTGAAGCAACAATTGACAGATGAAGCATCAGAAGGCTTCGTAGTGCTCGTTTCGATGTAAATATCGCCGCTGTGGCTGAAAATGTCGCTGATGAGCTCACGCTCTCCTGAACCTCAATGGCTCAGTGACTCATGAGCGACGGGGCTCATGTCAATATGAACGGAATCGTTCACGAAGAGTCATAACATCCACTTAAATTCACTGAATTTTTTATTACCGGAGGTTTCATCCGGCCTCATTTTTTCAAGAAGTCCCAAGTGTGGCAGTTTTTGCGACTAATAAACAATAATCGTATAGAACTATATTCATAAAATTTTTATCGAGCTTTTGCCGCAAATTTATTGGAAACATTTTCAGAACATTCGTGCGATGATATGCATTTCTGATTGATTTGACATCACCAGACTTATTTTTATGTTGTTTTTTTTTAGTTACGTGTCTTAAAGCTTTCAAATTTTTCAGCTAAAATTTTCGCTGAAACATTTAACAAAACAATATAAGAGCCCTGCTCACTGCCACCTCAAGAAAAAAAAAAAAAAATTAACTTTGTTGTTCCTTTCAAAAATAGTAAATTAATTGATAAGTGTTTTTGGACTACTCAATCCTGGATGCACGTCCACACAAAGTAGCACCAATGAGATAAAAAAAAATTGTCTTTAAGTTGACTGAACAAACAGAAAACTTGAATGGCTTGAGTGGCGAAACGACACTTCTCAAATTCTATTAGAATCAGAAGTGTGAGTGTACTGCCGGAATCCACCAATTAAAATAGCAGTCCATCTGGAACCCTTCTCGACGGTGTTTTGGGTTAAAAGGAGCTTTCTTATCTACGGCTAAAGAAGAAGCAAATTTGAATCTTGTCAGACGGAAACCGGGCGATAAGCATCTGTACTGGTAAGAAAATTCTAACACGGGCTTAACCAGCGAGCTACTCTCAAGTAATTAAACATAAATTATGTTCCGGAAAACTTAGATGTAATAGAAAATATATAACCTGAACGATTTACCAGAAAGGAAGTAGCGAAAATGGATAGGAATTTCAAAGTCACTTCAATATACAAAATGGCAAACTTTAACAATAAGCTCTAGGTTTTTGCAATCACGCCTGCCAGTTTAGAAAAATCGCAAAAACAAAAACTTAAAAAACGCGCTTTAAAGTTTACGATAAGTAAAATGTTAATTTCTGATTTGTTGCAGTAGTAATACGCTAAACAACATTTAGCCTTAAATTCCTCAAACAACTCATTTTGATGCAGTTGCTCGAGTCTACGGGCCGTGCGAACTTCCTTGATGGAAAAACACGTACGCCGATTTTCTCTCTCGACTATGTGTGTGTCGACGTTATCCGCATACACCTAACATATCTGATCGATTTTTAAATCGAGCACCTGCAAGGTATTTTCTTAAAACTACAGAATATCCTTCATTGAATATTTCGTTAACCATGTGTGGAGCAGTTTTAACGATTTTTTGGCCAGAATGCGAGATATTCGTTTGAATTTTGAGTATGCCCGCCTAAGCATCGCATCAAAAGAACATTGCTTGAGTGATCTTCGTAGATGGGGCGAATATGTTTCTTCACATTTCCGTCAAACAATCGAGCAGGATGCTTGAAAGATGCCAGAGAATCTGTGGCTCCGGCGCAGCGCCATTCACACCAGCTTTCGGCGCTTGCCGGACAATTCCCGTGGCGAAGAGATCTAACATTCGAACAATCGTGATCCAGTTTTGCTATAACAGCTTTTTTCATATCTTCGACAGAATTAATATTTCTTCGGATCGGCAAACCATGATAGATTGTTAAGTTTTTAATGACACTCTTTGTCAAGCGCTTTTAACCTCCGAGCCTCTCTTTCTTCTTTTGTTTTCGAAGTCGAGTACCCATACGTTTTTGTACGTGCTCCACGCATTCATTTTTGGTCTCAAGGCAATCGTCACCATATGGATTCATTTGGAGAATTCCGGCGAAAGTTTTCGAATTGCCGTCGCCGATATAATTCGTATATTTTACTTCGAATTTTTCAACAGATCTTAAAAACATTTCCAAGATTGAATCTACCTCATGAATCTGCCAGCATGATTCTTTATGACATTCATACCATTCGTCGAATTGGTTATCGTCTAATTTGTTTTTGTTCAGAACACATGAATGACAATATGTTCTTTTAACGACTACTTTGCCCGAGTAATATCCAATCAGAGTTGTTATACAGATCAATGAAGTGAAACCACGTTTTTTCCCCGATCCATCGCCTGAAACCTTCAAGCAACTTGCAGTTCGGCCTTTTTCTAATTTTTTTTTTTTGCTTTTCTTTGACAAACACTTTGAAACATTGATTTCGACGCTGAGTATGAATGCTGCTGATTTCGTCAAACCTTGACATATATTCATGAGTTCACAAAACACATTGATGCCTTCTCGTCCAACACCAAGAAGCATCATCAGAAACGGTCCTGAATTGATTTCTCGTCTGCCACACATACATGATAACTCAATTTTGAAAACCAATTCCGCTCTGTTTTGTTTACAAGAAAAGCAGATTACTATTTAAGAAATTAAAAAAACACTGTCGGAAATTCAATTTTTCGGTAACACAGACCTGGATGTACAATTATGTTTGCGGAGCCTTATTTCTTTGCACTGTCATTGGCTGGTTCACTTGTTCATCGATTCCCCTAGAACCTGCGTTTTCGTGGCTTCGCAGAAAGATCTTTGCTCGATTTATTACCTTAACGATAACTTGACATAATTTTATATAGATGTGCACTCGACAAGACTCAGAGTAAAACTAGCTATAAGCAGTACACAGAAAGGAATAATAGAATTATAATCCGTACTATAACTTATAGTTTAAGAACCCACTCCTTCTACGAATCAAATTATTGTTTCAAAACCCTGAAGCTTTTCAGGTACATAGTTCAGAGTTATTTGACCGAGAGAAGGAGCATGCACTTCACCTCGCTGTATCTTTGAAAATATTGTCAATTACCTTCTATAACTTTGGGAACATATTCTCAGATTTATAAGGAATATATTTAAGCATTAAGAAAAAAATTCTATTTTATGAGCCTTCTAAAGTAGGATTCCCCCTTAACCAACCAAGGACAGAGGAGAAGACTTAATATCATTTTCAACACCAACTTCCGAGCTTTCACTATACCGCCCATTATAAAAATATAATTTTATACCTGGATATATGACAACTGCATTGACTGTACGCACGCCCTGTTGTAAGGGAAGTCAACACATCCCCCCCCCCCCCATCCACCTCGTTTTTTTTTGTCAAAGAAAATTTTCTATTTCAATGTAAACGATGTTTACGAAAGCGTTTAAAAGAAGAGCGTCGGCACTTTCTAGGTCGCCACAAAAACATAAATGATGACTCTCGATTTTGTTAGATGCAAAAAATAGGACCTCTCTTCTCTCGGAGCTTTTGTTGCGTGGACGTTGCCATCACCAGTGCTATTCTTCTATTAAAGTGGTCGCTGGGGAAGTTGAGGTTTAACAAAATCTCTTTACTTCTCGGTCAGGCAAATACGTGGTGGCTTTAATTGGATACCTGGTGCAGTTGGACCCATACATCGCTCGGTTAAAGTAATTCATGTGGGGGCTCACCATGGGGCAGATGATGCGTGTGTGAAAACTGTGATTCTGGTTGTGAAAAAAGCTAATCACTTGCCCGGCTAGCTCAGTCGGTAGAGCATGAGACTCTTAATCTCAGGGTCGTGGGTTCGAGCCCCACGTTGGGCGAAATTCATTTTTAGACTCGCTGCCTCTAGAAGCTGGAAACGTATTCCTTTCGCATTTTGGACTTTAAACAACTCGACCGTTACTTCATTGAGCGTATGGTTCAAATAAAGAAACAAAAAATGCACAGATGGCCGCTAGGGAAACATCGGGGCCGCCAAAACCAAAGACGCCTCCGTTTGAAAAGAGCTTTTGAAAAAGCTATTTCCGGCATTATCAACATTTTATGCTCTATGCAAAAAACATTGAGGAAGCTGCTGAAATTTTTTTAAAAATTTTAAGTTAACAATGAGCTTTCGATGTGAAACATCTGTAGCCGCGGGTTAAACGAATTGTTGGCGTGGCGACGCGTCGCGAAGGAAAATAAATCATTTAACATGGATATCAAGATGTCCTTTGACTATATTTACAAGTCTCAAGGAAGTGGTCATTGAGTATAGTAAAAGTCATTGTATTCCATTACTTTACGTAGCTTTAACACGAGTTACAAGTGTTGAAGAATTGTTGACAGGTAACAGTCAGGATGGTTTAAGAATTTTGTCATGGACCCATGTTGATCCATCAGTTTCAAGTTTACAGCAAGAATTTAAAAGATAATCTTTACACAAACTTATTGCATTGCAAGGACTGATTACTGATTTAATGAACTCCAGAAAACATACTACTGACTCAAACATGGTGTCCTACAGATGAATCAGTTGATTTACTATTTATCATTGTACAGCTAAGTTTAAACGACAAAATGTCAGAATGGCAGGAGTTGCAATTTTCAAAAACAACTATACTTCACATATAACTGCATTCAACATGAATCTAGCAGCTCAAAATGCTACAGAAGTTCATGTCTCCCAAACATCCATTGACGATATGAGTGCTTCACTAGAAGATGGAAGTAAATTAATTATGATTGTTGTGTTCATTTCACATGATAAAAAAATTTGTGATATCATTTCATTTTTACATGAGAGTTTATTTCCGTACAGTGACAGAGGTTCAATATTTTTTTAAACCAATAAATATAAACTACCATTAATTTTAGATGGAGACTTTAATGTAAATTTTTATAAAATATGAATCAATGCCACGTTCCCCAAAAAAAATTTCAATTGCAAATTAACAACAATTCAAGAGAACCTACTTCCAGATCTGGAACAACAATAGATGCTGTATTTATAAGATATCTTAATAATATTATGTCGAATACAACTTTAACTGAAGTCACTGATTATAACAACTGAGTTGTCATTTTTTGGAAAAATTCGTAATATTTTATTTTTTCAATTCAATTGATCGTAGTGCAAATAATTATTTGACGAAAGTATCAACTCAAAATCGTGCTCAACATATTCGTCAACAATGAACAGTGTCGATGGCCAAGATAACAAATTTTATCAATTTAATTTAAAAAGTTACTATACCGCTTCAACCATACGTTTTATGCATTCTTAAGATATTGGGCAGAGAATCCCAAGATGAATTATGAGATTACAACAGGCATCTTCAGTTATACATATATTCCAACCATATACATATATTTTCTAATATAAAGATTCTAAGTAGGTTCTCATATGTTAAATCGCTTTGTTGCGCCACTGTCTTGCAGTGGAGGCGGCAGAAAAAGATAATGTTTTTTTTTTTTTTTTTGGAAGCATTCAAACATGGAGGTATGTTAGTTTAGAGTTGAAGCTTTATATAACAAGACCACAGCTAACGAAGCTTAAATTAACATACGGCTGCCTTGTAAGGCTTTCCATGTCTCCAAACTCAAAATATTTCAGTTGAGCGGAATATGTTAATGTCATATTAAAGAAGAAAATGTTTAAGACTTGGGATAAGACATTTTCCTTTTTTGCCACTCGAACTAAAACACTCACTCTCTCGCTCTCTTTCTACATAAACTTTTAGGAAAAAAAATGGACGTGCTTCAGTCTTGAGATCCCTACACAGAAACTTATTATCATCTGCATCTGCAGATCCTAGCGTTTACCATATTACTAAGCTCGGTTCATGAAGCTTTGGATATGTCAAAATCGACCATCGTCGCGACCTTACACATTTGAAGTTAAACAAATGAACGCCTTACAAATTTATGTCTATCCAAAAACAACATCAATTGCAACGCTGGCTTTTGACTTCACAACCTTTCAGCAAGCAAAAGGTGACATTTTAAATTTCGTGCCATTTATTAACGGCGAACATTCAACTATGATAATTGATAAATTAAAAGTTAAATAGTGAAACTTCAGTCACCAAGATCGTGCGATTTGACACCAGTACCAGTAAAGTCTTCATCCGCAATTAAGCAAGTCACCTGATAAAAAAATGTAATCGAAACTGCAATTTTGTCGATTAGAAGTGAAGCGCATTTCTCTTTTGATTTAAAATGACACCTTTTGTTGGGTGATGTTCCTACTGACTTAAAACTACACTGCCGTTCGAAAAATGTTGGTCAAACTTTTTTTCGAATTTTGTCAAATTTGTTGCAAAAACTTTGCTTCTCAGAAACATTCTCTATTTAATTTTACTACAGCTGCACATCGGCGAAACATAGTCTCGGATATGTTAAAAAAAAATACTGACAATTTTGCATGGAGTATTGTCCTATTAAAAAAATGAATTTAAAAGAGTTCCAAAAAGCTGCAGCGCAGTGGGTTCAACTTAATTTTCTAGACCCCGTAGGTAAACTCGTGACCTTTTTCATCTCCAAAAATGTATCCTTAGACTATCACACATTCAGTTTTGGGGGACATCCGTAACATGCATTCAGAGCACAGTCGTTTCTTTGGTTCTCTTCGACTAAGAATCCTTCCATCTGGAACATGCAGCTCACACTTTGATTCGTCGGAAGAGATACCATTGTCTCACATGTCTCCAGGACAAATGAGATGCTCCTGAGCACAGAGCAATCGCTTTTCTATGAATCTTTTCGGAACGCCCAGCTTCATTCTTTTCCTTTTGCTTGACACAGATCATTTTTGACATCAGCAAAATATTGAACAGATGCCGAAGTTTTCGAGCATCAAAAAAAAAAAAATTCTTCCACTGGGGTTGGGTTTTTACCTGAGCCTTTCTTTCTGTTGGTAATCTCAGTCTCACGATATTTTTCTTTCTGTTGTGGTCTTGAAACATATTTCTGCCTGTTATTTATAGTCTGCGTATGATATTGGAGCATGGCAGGATAGTTGCTGCTTTTCTTGTTTTTCTGCGAGCCTAGTGATTTGGTCGGATTTAATGCAATATCGACTTGTTTTCTTGAAATTTTCTGTTGTGGTTTTGAGCCAGATTTCAGCCTGTTATTTATCGTAGGCGTATGATATTTAAGCGTGCTTGGGATACTTCTTACTTTCTCTGCGTTTATGGGCGCCTGGTAATTTAGTCGGATTTTAAGCAATTTTAAGCAATATCGACTTGTTTTCTTTAAATTTTCTGTTGTGGTTTTGAGCCAGATTTCAGCCTGTTATTTATCGTCTGCGTATGATATTAGAGCATGGCAAGATAGTTGCTACTTTTCTTGTTTTTCTGCGCGCCTAGTGCTTTGGTCGTTTTTAATGCAATATCGACTTGTTTTCTTGAAATTTTCTGTTATGGTTTTGAGCCTGATTTCAGCCTGTTATTTATCGTAGGCGTGTTATAGTTAAGCGTGCTTGGGATACTTCTTAATTTCTCTGCGTTTATGGGCGCCTGGTAATTTAGTCGGATTTTAAGCAATTTTAAGCAATATCGACTTGTTTTCTTGAAATTTTCTGTTGTGGTTTTGAGCCAGATTTCAGCCTGTTATTTATCGTAGGCGTGTTATATTTAAGCGTGCTTGGGACACTTCTTAATTTCTCTGTGTTTATGGGCGCCTGGTAATTAAGTCGGATTTTAAGCAATTTTAAGCAATATCGACTTGTTTTCTTGAAATTTTCTGTTGTGGTTTTGAGCCAGATTTCAGCCTGTTATTTATCGTCTGCGTATGATATTGGAGCATGGCAGAATAGTTGCTACTTTTCTTGTTTTTCTGCGCGCCTAGTGCTTTGGTCGTTTTTTATTCAATTTCGACTTGTTTTCTTGAAATTTTCTGTTGTGGTTTTGAGCCAGATTTCAGCCTGTTATTTATCGTAGGCGTGTTATATTTAAGCGTGCTTGGGATATTTCTTAATTTCTCTGCGTTTATGGGCGCCTGGTAATTTAGTCGGATTTTAAGCAATTTTAAGCAATATCGACTTGTTTTCTTGAAATTTTCTGTTGTGGTTTTGAGCCAGATTTCAGCCTGTTATTTATCGTCTGCGTATGATATTGGAGCATGGCAGGCTAGTTGCTACTTTTCTTGTTTTTCTGCGCGCCTAGTGCTTTGGTCGTTTTTAATTCAATATCGACTTGTTTTCTTGAAATGTTCTGTTGTGGTTTTGAGCCAGATTTTAGCCTGTTATTTATCGTAGGCGTGTTATATTTAAGCGTGCTTGGGATACTTCTTAATTTCTCTGCGTTTATGGGCGCCTGGTAATTTAGTCGGATTTTAAGCTTTTTTTTTAAGATTTTTTCTTGAAATTTTCTGTTGTGGTTTTGAGCCAGATTTCAGCCTGTTATTTATCGTAGGCGTGTTATATTTAAGCGTGCTTGGGATATTTCTTAATTTCTCTGCGTTTATGGGCGCCTGGTAATTTAGTCGGATTTTAAGCAATTTTAAGCAATATCGACTTGTTTTCTTGAAATTTTCTGTTGTGGTTTTGTGCCAGATTTCAGCCTGTTATTTATCGTCTGCGTATGATATTGGAGCATAGCAAGATAGTTGCTACTTTTCTTGTTTTTCTGCGCGCCTAGTGCTTTGGTCGTTTTTAATTCAATTTCGACTTGTTTTCTTGAAATTTTCTGTTGTGGTTTTGAGCCAGATTTCAGCCTGTTATTTATCGTAGGCGTGTTATATTTAAGCGTGCTTGGGATACTTCTTAATTTCTCTGCGTTTATGGGCGCCTGGTAATTTAGTCGGATTTTAAGCAATTTTAAGCAATATCGACTTGTTTTCTTGAAATTTTCTGTTGTGGTTTTGAGCCAGATTTCAGCCTGTTATTTATCGTAGGCGTGTTATATTTAAGCGTGCTTGGGACACTTCTTAATTTCTCTGTGTTTATGGGCGCCTGGTAATTAAGTCGGATTTTAAGCAATTTTAAGCAATATCGACTTGTTTTCTTGAAATTTTCTGTTGTGGTTTTGAGCCAGATTTCAGCCTGTTATTTATGGTAGGCGTGTTATATTTAAGCGTGCTTGGGATACTTCTTAATTTCTCTGCGTTTATGGGCGCCTGGTAATTTAGTCGGATTTTAAGCAATTTTAAGCAATATCGACTTGTTTTCTTGAAATTTTCTGCTGTGGTTTTGAGCCAGATTTCAGCCTGTTATTTATCGTCTGCGTATGATATTGGAGCCTGGCAGAATAGTTGCTACTTTTCTTGTTTTTCTGTGCGCCTAGTGCTTTGGTCGTTTTTAATTCAATATCGACTTGTTTTCTTGAAATTTTCTGTTGTGGTTTTGAGCCAGATTTCAGCCTGTTATTTATCGTAGGCGTGTTATATTTAAGGGTGCTTGGGACACTTCTTAATTTCTCTGCGTTTATGGGCGCCTGGTAATTTAGTCGGATTTTAAGCAATTTTAAGCAATATCGACTTGTTTTCTTGAAATTTTCTGTTGTGGTTTTGAGCCAGATTTCAGCCTGTTATTTATCGTAGGCGTGTTATATTTAAGCGTGCTTGGGATACTTCTTAATTTCTCTGCGTTTATGGGCGCCTGGTAATTTAGTCGGATTTTAAGCAATTTTAAGCAATATCGACTTGTTTTCTTGAAATTTTCTGTTGTGGTTTTGAGCCAGATTTCAGCCTGTTATTTATCGTAGGCGTGTTATATTTAAGCGTGCTTGGGACACTTCTTAATTTCTCTGTGTTTATGGGCGCCTGGTAATTAAGTCGGATTTTAAGCAATTTTAAGCAATATCGACTTGTTTTCTTGAAATTTTCTGTTGTGGTTTTGAGCCAGATTTCAGCCTGTTATTTATGGTAGGCGTGTTATATTTAAGCGTGCTTGGGATACTTCTTAATTTCTCTGCGTTTATGGGCGCCTGGTAATTTAGTCGGATTTTAAGCAATTTTAAGCAATATCGACTTGTTTTCTTGAAATTTTCTGCTGTGGTTTTGAGCCAGATTTCAGCCTGTTATTTATCGTCTGCGTATGATATTGGAGCCTGGCAGAATAGTTGCTACTTTTCTTGTTTTTCTGTGCGCCTAGTGCTTTGGTCGTTTTTAATTCAATATCGACTTGTTTTCTTGAAATTTTCTGTTGTGGTTTTGAGCCAGATTTCAGCCTGTTATTTATCGTCTGCGTATGATATTGGAGCATGGCAGAATAGTTGCTACTTTTCTTGTTTTTCTGCGCGCCTAGTGCTTTGGTCGTTTTTAATTCAATATCGACTTGTTTTCTTGAAATTTTCTGTTGTGGTTTTGAGCCAGATTTCAGCCTGTTATTTATCGTAGGCGTGTTATATTTAAGGGTGCTTGGGACACTTCTTAATTTCTCTGCGTTTATGGGCGCCTGGTAATTTAGTCGGATTTTAAGCAATTTTAAGCAATATCGACTTGTTTTCTTGAAATTTTCTGTTGTGGTTTTGAGCCAGTTTTCAGCCTGTTATTTATCGTAGGCGTGTTATATTTAAGTGTGCTTGGGACACTTCTTAATTTCTCTGCGTTTATGGGCGCCTGGTAATTTAGTCGGATTTTAAGCAATTTTAAACAATATCGACTTGTTTTCTTGAAACTTTCTGTTGTGGTTTTGAGCCAGATTTCAGCCTGTTATTTATGGTCTGCGAATGATATTGGAGCATGGCAGAATAGTTGCTACTTTTCTTGTTTTTCTGCGCGCCTAGTGCTTTGGTCGTTTTTAATGCAATATCGACTTGTTTTCTTGAAATTTTCTGTTGTGGTTTTGAGCCAGATTTCAGACTGTTATTTATCGTAGGCGTGTTATATTTAAGCGTGCTTGGGACACTTCTTAATTTCTCTGCGTTTATGGGCGCCTGGTAATTTAGTCGGATTTTAAGCAATTTTAAGCAATATCGACTTGTTTTCTTGAAATTTTCTGCTGTGGTTTTGAGCCAGATTTCAGCCTGTTATTTATCGTCTGCGTATGATATTGGAGCCTGGCAGAATAGTTGCTACTTTTCTTGTTTTTCTGTGCGCCTAGTGCTTTGGTCGTTTTTAATTCAATATCGACTTGTTTTCTTGAAATTTTCTGTTGTGGTTTTGAGCCAGATTTCAGCCTGTTATTTATCGTCTGCGTATGATATTGGAGCCTGGCAGAATAGTTGCTACTTTTCTTGTTTTTCTGTGCGCCTAGTGCTTTGGTCGTTTTTAATTCAATATCGACTTGTTTTCTTGAAATTTTCTGTTGTGGTTTTGAGCCAGATTTCAGCCTGTTATTTATCGTCTGCGTATGATATTGGAGCATGGCAGAATAGTTGCTACTTTTCTTGTTTTTCTGTGCGCCTAGTGCTTTGGTCGTTTTTAATTCAATATCGACTTGTTTTCTTGAAATTTTCTGTTGTGGTTTTGAGCCAGATTTCAGCCTGTTATTTATCGTCTGCGTATGATATTGGAGCCTGGCAGAATAGTTGCTACTTTTCTTGTTTTTCTGCGCGCCTAGTTCTTTGGTCGTTTTTAATTCAATATCGACTTGTTTTCTTGAAATTTTCTGTTTTGGTTTTGAGCCAGATTTCAGCCTGTTATTTATGGTAGGCGTGTTATATTTAAGCGTGCTTGGGATACTTCTTAATTTCTCTGCGTTTATGGGCGCCTGGTAATTTAGTCGGATTTTAAGCAATTTTAAGCATATCGACTTGTTTTCTTGAAATTTAGTGTTGTGGTTTTGAGCCAGATTTCAGCCTGTTATTTATCGTCTGCTTATGATATTGGAGCGTGACAGAATAGTTGCTACTTTTCTTGTTTTTCTGCGCGCCTAGTGCTTTGGTCGTTTTTAATTCAATATCGACTTGTTTTCTTGAAATTTTCTGTTGTGGTTTTGAGCCAGATTTCAGCCTGTTATTTATCGTCTGCGCATGATATTGGAGCATGGCAGAATAGTTGCTACTTTTCTTGTTTTTCTGCGCGCCTAGTGCTTTGGTCGTTTTTAATGCAATATCGACTTGTTTTCTTGAAATTTTCTGTTGTGGTTTTGAGCCAGATTTCAGCCTGTTATTTATCGTCTGCGTATGATATTGGAGCCTGGCAGAATAGTTGCTACTTTTCTTGTTTTTCTGTGCGCCTAGTGCTTTGGTCGTTTTTAATTCAATATCGACTTGTTTTCCTGAAATTTTCTGTTGTGGTTTTGAGCCAGATTTCAGCCTGTTATATATCGTCTGCGTATGATATTGGAGCATGGCAGAATAGTTGCTACTTTTCTTGTTTTTCTGCGCGCCTAGTGCTTTGGTCGTTTTTAATGGAATAGACTTGTTTTCTTGAAATTTTCTGTTGTGGTTTTGAGCCAGATTTCAGCCTGTTATTTATCGTCTGCGTATGATATTGGAGCATGGCAGAATAGTTGCTACTTTTCTTGTTTTTCTGCGCGCCTAGTGCTTTGGTCGTTTTTAATGGAATATCGACTTGTTTTCTTGAAATTTTCTGTTGTGGTTTTGAGCCAGATTTCAGTCTGTTATTTATCGTCTGCGTATGATATTGGAGCATGGCAGAATAGTTGCTACTTTTCTTGTTTTTCTGCGCGCCTAGTGCTTTGGTCGTTTTTAATGGAATATCGACTTGTTTTCTTGAAATTTTCTGTTGTGGTTTTGAGCCAGATTTCAGCCTGTTATTTATCGTCTGCGTATGATATTGGGGCCTTGCAGAATAGTTGCTACTTTTCTTGTTTTTCTGTGCGCCTAGTACTTTGGTCGTTTTTAATTCAATATCGACTTGTTTTCTTGAAATTTTCTGTTGTGGTTTTGCGCCAGATTTCAACCTGTTATTTATCGTCTGCGTATGATATTGGAGCCTTGCAGAATAGTTGCTACTTTTCTTGTTTTTCTGTGCGCCTAGTGCTTTGGTCGTTTTTAATTCAATATCGACTTATTTTCTTGAAATTTTCTGTTGTGGTTTTGAGCCAGATTTCAGCCTGTTATTTATCGTCTGCGTATGATATTGGAGCATGGCAGAATAGTTGCTACTTTTCTTGTTTTTCTGTGCGCCTAGTGCTTTGGTCGTTTTTAATTCAATATCGACTTGTTTTCTTGAAATTTTCTGTTGTGGTTTTGAGCCAGATTTCAGCCTGTTATTTATGGTAGGCGTATGATATTGGAGCATGACAGAATAGTTGCTACTTTTCTTGTTTTTCTGTGCGCCTAGTGCTTTGGTCGTTTTAAATTCAATATCGACTTGTTTTCTTGAAATTTTCTGTTGTGGTTTTGAGCCAGATTTCAGCCTGTTATTTATCGTCTGCGTATGATATTGGAGCATGGCAGAATAGTTGCTACTTTTCTTGTTTTTCTGCGCGCCTAGTGCTTTGGTCGTTTTTAATGGAATATCGACTTGTTTTCTTGAAATTTTCTGTTGTGGTTTTGAGCCAGATTTCAGCCTGTTATTTATCGTCTGCGTATGATATTGGAGCATGGCAGAATAGTTGCTACTTTTCTTGTTTTTCTGTGCGCCTAGTGCTTTGGTCGTTTTTAATTCAATATCGACTTGTTTTCTTGAAATTTTCTGTTGTGGTTTTGAGCCAGATTTCAGCCTGTTATTTATCGTCTGCGTATGATATTGAAGCATGGCAGAATAGTTGCTACTTTTCTTGTTTTTCTGCGCGCCTAGTTCTTTGGTCGTTTTTAATTCAATATCGACTTGTTTTCTTGAAATTATCTGTTGTGGTTTTGAGCCAGATTTCAGCCTGTTATTTATGGCAGGCGTGTTATATTTAAGCGTGCTTGGGATACTTCTTAATTTCTCTGCGTTTATGGGCGCCTGGTAATTTAGTCGGATTTTAAGCAATTTTAAGCATATCGACTTGTTTTCTTGAAATTTTCTGTTGTGGTTTTGAGCCAGATTTCAGCCTGATATTTATCGTAGGCGTGTTATATTTAAGCGTGCTTGGGACACTTCTTAATTTCTCTGCGTTTATGGGCGCCTGGTAATTAAGTCGGATTTTAAGCAATTTTAAGCAATATCGACTTGTTTTCTTGAAATTTTCTGTTGTGGTTTTGTGCCAGATTTCAGCCTGTTATTTATCGTAGGCGTGTTATATTTAAGCGTGCTTGGGATACTTCTTAATTTCTCTGCGTTTATGGGCGCCTGGTAATTAAGTCGGATTTTAAGCAATTTTAAGCAATATCGACTTGTTTTCTTGAAATTTTCTGTTGTGGTTTTGTGCCAGATTTCAGCCTGTTATTTATCGTCTGCGTATGATATTGGAGCATGGCAGAATAGTTGCTACTTTTCTTGTTTTTCTGCGCGCCTAGTGCTTTGGTCGTTTTTAATTCAATATCGACTTGTTTTCTTGAAATTTTCTGTTGTGGTTTTGAGCCAGATTTCAGCCTGTTATTTATCGTCTGCGTATGATATTGAAGCATGGCAGAATAGTTGCTACTTTTCTTGTTTTTCTGTGCGCCTAGTGCTTTGGTCGTTTTTAATTCAATATCGACTTGTTTTCTTGAAATTTTCTGTTGTGGTTTTGAGCCAGATTTCAGCCTGTTATTTATGGTAGGCGTATGATATTGGAGCATGGCAGAATAGTTGCTACTTTTCTTGTTTTTCTGTGCGCCTAGTGCTTTGGTCGTTTTAAATTCAATATCGACTTGTTTTCTTGAAATTTTCTGTTGTGGTTTTGAGCCAGATTTCAGCCTGTTATTTATCGTCTGCGTATGATATTGGAGCATGGCAGAATAGTTGCTACTTTTCTTGTTTTTCTGCGCGCCTAGTGCTTTGGTCGTTTTTAATGGAATATCGACTTTTTTTTTTTTGAAATTTTCTGTTGTGGTTTTGAGCCAGATTTCAGCCTGTTATTTATCGTCTGCGTATGATATTGGAGCATGGCAGAATAGTTGCTACTTTTCTTGTTTTTCTGTGCGCCTAGTGCTTTGGTCGTTTTTAATTCAATATCGACTTGTTTTCTTGAAATTTTCTGTTGTGGTTTTGAGCCAGATTTCAGCCTGTTATTTATCGTCTGCGTATGATATTGAAGCATGGCAGAATAGTTGCTACTTTTCTTGTTTTTCTGCGCGCCTAGTTCTTTGGTCGTTTTTAATTCAATATCGACTTGTTTTCTTGAAATTATCTGTTGTGGTTTTGAGCCAGATTTCAGCCTGTTATTTATGGCAGGCGTGTTATATTTAAGCGTGCTTGGGATACTTCTTAATTTCTCTGCGTTTATGGGCGCCTGGTAATTTAGTCGGATTTTAAGCAATTTTAAGCATATCGACTTGTTTTCTTGAAATTTTCTGTTGTGGTTTTGAGCCAGATTTCAGCCTGATATTTATCGTAGGCGTGTTATATTTAAGCGTGCTTGGGACACTTCTTAATTTCTCTGCGTTTATGGGCGCCTGGTAATTAAGTCGGATTTTAAGCAATTTTAAGCAATATCGACTTGTTTTCTTGAAATTTTCTGTTGTGGTTTTGTGCCAGATTTCAGCCTGTTATTTATCGTAGGCGTGTTATATTTAAGCGTGCTTGGGATACTTCTTAATTTCTCTGCGTTTATGGGCGCCTGGTAATTAAGTCGGATTTTAAGCAATTTTAAGCAATATCGACTTGTTTTCTTGAAATTTTCTGTTGTGGTTTTGTGCCAGATTTCAGCCTGTTATTTATCGTCTGCGTATGATATTGGAGCATGGCAGAATAGTTGCTACTTTTCTTGTTTTTCTGCGCGCCTAGTGCTTTGGTCGTTTTTAATTCAATATCGACTTGTTTTCTTGAAATTTTCTGTTGTGGTTTTGAGCCAGATTTCAGCCTGTTATTTATCGTCTGCGTATGATATTGAAGCATGGCAGAATAGTTGCTACTTTTCTTGTTTTTCTGCGCGCCTAGTTCTTTGGTCGTTTTTAATTCAATATCGACTTGTTTTCTTGAAATTATCTGTTGTGGTTTTGAGCCAGATTTCAGCCTGTTATTTATGGCAGGCGTGTTATATTTAAGCGTGCTTGGGATACTTCTTAATTTCTCTGCGTTTATGGGCGCCTGGTAATTTAGTCGGATTTTAAGCAATTTTAAGCATATCGACTTGTTTTCTTGAAATTTTCTGTTGTGGTTTTGAGCCAGATTTCAGCCTGATATTTATCGTAGGCGTGTTATATTTAAGCGTGCTTGGGACACTTCTTAATTTCTCTGCGTTTATGGGCGCCTGGTAATTAAGTCGGATTTTAAGCAATTTTAAGCAATATCGACTTGTTTTCTTGAAATTTTCTGTTGTGGTTTTGTGCCAGATTTCAGCCTGTTATTTATCGTAGGCGTGTTATATTTAAGCGTGCTTGGGATACTTCTTAATTTCTCTGCGTTTATGGGCGCCTGGTAATTAAGTCGGATTTTAAGCAATTTTAAGCAATATCGACTTGTTTTCTTGAAATTTTCTGTTGTGGTTTTGTGCCAGATTTCAGCCTGTTATTTATCGTCTGCGTATGATATTGGAGCATGGCAGAATAGTTGCTACTTTTCTTGTTTTTCTGCGCGCCTAGTGCTTTGGTCGTTTTTTATTCAATTTCGACTTGTTTTCTTGAAATTTTCTGTTGTGGTTTTGAGCCAGATTTCAGCCTGTTATTTATCGTAGGCGTGTTATATTTAAGCGTGCTTGGGATATTTCTTAATTTCTCTGCGTTTATGGGCGCCTGGTAATTTAGTCGGATTTTAAGCAATTTTAAGCAATATCGACTTGTTTTCTTGAAATTTTCTGTTGTGGTTTTGAGCCAGATTTCAGCCTGTTATTTATCGTCTGCGTATGATATTGGAGCATGGCAGGCTAGTTGCTACTTTTCTTGTTTTTCTGCGCGCCTAGTGCTTTGGTCGTTTTTAATTCAATATCGACTTGTTTTCTTGAAATGTTCTGTTGTGGTTTTGAGCCAGATTTTAGCCTGTTATTTATCGTAGGCGTGTTATATTTAAGCGTGCTTGGGATACTTCTTAATTTCTCTGCGTTTATGGGCGCCTGGTAATTTAGTCGGATTTTAAGCAATTTTAAGCATATCGACTTGTTTTCTTGAAATTTTCTGTTGTGGTTTTGAGCCAGATTTCAGCCTGTTATTTATCGTCTGCGTATGATATTGGAGCATGGCAGAATAGTTGCTACTTTTCTTGTTTTTCTGCGCGCCTAGTGCTTTGGTCGTTTTTAATTCAATATCGACTTGTTTTCTTGAAATTTTCTGTTATTTATCGTCTGCGCATGATATTGGAGCATGGCAGAATAGTTGCTACTTTTCTTGTTTTTCTGCGCGCCTAGTGCTTTGGTCGTTTTTAATGCAATATCGACTTGTTTTCTTGAAATTTTCTGTTGTGGTTTTGAGCCAGATTTCAGCCTGTTATTTATCGTAGGCGTGTTATATTTAAGCGTGCTTGGGACACTTCTTAATTTCTCTGCGTTTATGGGCGCCTGGTAATTAAGTCGGATTTTAAGCAATTTTAAGCAATATCGACTTGTTTTCTTGAAATTTTCTGTTGTGGTTTTGTGCCAGATTTCAGCCTATTATTTATCGTCTGCGTATGATATTGGAGCATGGCAGAATAGTTGCTACTTTTCTTGTTTTTCTGCGCGCCTAGTGCTTTGGTCGTTTTTAATTCAATTTCGACTTGTTTTCTTGAAATTTTCTGTTGTGGTTTTGAGCCAGATTTCAGCCTGTTATTTATCGTAGGCGTGTTATATTTAAGCGTGCTTGGGATACTTCTTAATTTCTCTGCGTTTATGGGCGCCTGGTAATTTAGTCGGATTTTAAGCAATTTTAAGCAATATCGACTTGTTTTCTTGAAAATTTCTGTTGTGGTTTTGAGCCAGATTTCAGCCTGTTATTTATCGTCTGCGTATGATATTGGAGCATGGCAGGCTAGTTGCTACTTTTCTTGTTTTTCTGCGCGCCTAGTGCTTTGGTCGTTTTTAATTCAATATCGACTTGTTTTCTTGAAATGTTCTGTTGTGGTTTTGAGCCAGATTTCAGCCTGTTATTTATCGTAGGCGTGTTATATTTAAGCGTGCTTGGGACACTTCTTAATTTCTCTGTGTTTATGGGCGCCTGGTAATTAAGTCGGATTTAAAGCAATTTTAAGCAATATCGACTTGTTTTCTTGAAATTTTCTGTTGTGGTTTTGAGCCAGATTTCAGCCTGTTATTTATCGTAGGCGTGTTATATTTAAGCGTGCTTGGGATACTTCTTAATTTCTCTGCGTTTATGGGCGCCTGGTAATTTAGTCGGATTTTAAGCAATTTTAAGCAATATCGACTTGTTTTCTTGAAATTTTCTGTTGTGGTTTTGAGCCAGATTTCAGCCTGTTATTTATCGTCTGCGTATGATATTGGAGCATGGCAGGCTAGTTGCTACTTTTCTTGTTTTTCTGCGCGCCTAGTGCTTTGGTCGTTTTTAATTCAATATCGACTTGTTTTCTTGAAATGTTCTGTTGTGGTTTTGAGCCAGATTTCAGCCTGTTATTTATCGTAGGCGTGTTATATTTAAGCGTTCTTGGGATACTTCTTAATTTCTCTGCGTTTATGGGCGCCTGGTAATTTAGTCGGATTTTAAGCAATTTTAAGCATAACAACTTGTTTTCTTGAAATTTTCTGTTGTGGTTTTGAGCCAGATTTCAGCCTGTTATTTATCGTCTGCGTATGATATTGGAGCATGGCAGAATAGTTGCTACTTTTCTTGTTTTTCTGCGCGCCTAGTTCTTTGGTCGTTTTTAATTCAATATCGACTTGTTTTCTTGAAATTTTCTGTTATTTATCGTCTGCGCATGATATTGGAGCATGGCAGAATAGTTGCTACTTTTCTTGTTTTTCTACGCGCCTAGTGCTTTGGTCGTTTTTAATGCAATATCGACTTGTTTTCTTGAAATTTTCTGTTGTGGTTTTGAGCCAGATTTCAGCCTGTTATTTATCGTAGGCGTGTTATATTTAAGCGTGCTTGGGACACTTCTTAATTTCTCTGCGTTTATGGGCGCCTGGTAATTAAGTCGGATTTTAAGCAATTTTAAGCAATATCGACTTGTTTTCTTGAAATTTTCTGTTGTGGTTTTGTGCCAGATTTCAGCCTATTATTTATCGTCTGCGTATGATATTGGAGCATGGCAGAATAGTTGCTACTTTTCTTGTTTTTCTGCGCGCCTAGTGCTTTGGTCGTTTTTAATTCAATTTCGACTTGTTTTCTTGAAATTTTCTGTTGTGGTTTTGAGCCAGATTTCAGCCTGTTATTTATCGTAGGCGTGTTATATTTAAGCGTGCTTGGGATACTTCTTAATTTCTCTGCGTTTATGGGCGCCTGGTAATTTAGTCGGATTTTAAGCCATTTTAAGCAATATCGACTTGTTTTCTTGAAATTTTCTGTTGTGGTTTTGAGCCAGATTTCAGCCTGTTATTTATCGTAGGCGTGTTATATTTAAGCGTTCTTGGGATACTTCTTAATTTCTCTGCGTTTATGGGCGCCTGGTAATTTAGTCGGATTTTAAGCAATTTTAAGCATAACAACTTGTTTTCTTGAAATTTTCTGTTGTGGTTTTGAGCCAGATTTCAGCCTGTTATTTATCGTCTGCGTATGATATTGGAGCATGGCAGTATAGTTGCTACTTTTCTTGTTTTTCTGCGCGCCTAGTGCTTTGGTCGTTTTTAATTCAATATCGACTTGTTTTTTGAAATGTTCTGTTGTGGTTTTGAGCCAGATTTCAGCCTGTTATTTATCGTAGGCGTGTTATATTTAAGCGTTCTTGGGATACTTCTTAATTTCTCTGCGTTTATGGGCGCCTGGTAATTTAGTCGGATTTTAAGCAATTTTAAGCATAACAACTTGTTTTCTTGAAATTTTCTGTTGTGGTTTTGAGCCAGATTTCAGCCTGTTATTTATCGTCTGCGTATGATATTGGAGCATGGCAGTATAGTTGCTACTTTTCTTGTTTTTCTGCGCGCCTAGTGCTTTGGTCGTTTTTAATGCAATATCGACTTGTTTTCTTGAAATTTTCTGTTGTGGTTTTGAGCCAGATTTCAGCCTGTTATTTATCGTCTGCGTATGATATTGGAGCATGGCAGAATAGTTGCTACTTTTCTTGTTTTTCTGCGCGCCTAGTGCTTTGGTCGTTTTTAATTCAATATCGACTTGTTTTCTTGAAATTTTCTGTTATTTATCGTCTGCGTATGATATTGGAGCATGGCAGAATAGTTGCTACTTTTCTTGTTTTTCTGTGCGCCTAGTGCTTTGGTCGTTTTTAATTCAATATCGACTTGTTTTCTTGAAATTTTCTGTTGTGGTTTTGAGCCAGATTTCAGCCTGTTATTTATGGTAGGCGTATGATATTGGAGCATGGCAGAATAGTTGCTACTTTTCTTGTTTTTCTGTGCGCCTAGTGCTTTGGTCGTTTTAAATTCAATATCGACTTGTTTTCTTGAAATTTTCTGTTGTGGTTTTGAGCCAGATTTCAGCCTGTTATTTATCGTCTGCGTATGATATTGGAGCATGGCAGAATAGTTGCTACTTTTCTTGTTTTTCTGCGCGCCTAGTGCTTTGGTCGTTTTTAATGGAATATCGACTTGTTTTCTTGAAATTTTCTGTTGTGGTTTTGAGCCAGATTTCAGCCTGTTATTTATCGTCTGCGTATGATATTGGAGCATGGCAGAATAGTTGCTACTTTTCTTGTTTTTCTGTGCGCCTAGTACTTTGGTCGTTTTTAATTCAATATCGACTTGTTTTCTTGAAATTTTCTGTTGTGGTTTTGAGCCAGATTTCAGCCTGTTATTTATCGTCTGCGTATGATATTGAAGCATGGCAGAATAGTTGCTACTTTTCTTGTTTTTCTGCGCGCCTAGTTCTTTGGTCGTTTTTAATTCAATATCGACTTGTTTTCTTGAAATTATCTGTTGTGGTTTTGAGCCAGATTTCAGCCTGTTATTTATGGCAGGCGTGTTATATTTAAGCGTGCTTGGGATACTTCTTAATTTCTCTGCGTTTATGGGCGCCTGGTAATTAAGTCGGATTTTAAGCAATTTTAAGCATATCGACTTGTTTTCTTGAAATTTTCTGTTGTGGTTTTGTGCCAGATTTCAGCCTGTTATTTATCGTAGGCGTGTTATATTTAAGCGTGCTTGGGATACTTCTTAATTTCTCTGCGTTTATGGGCGCCTGGTAATTAAGTCGGATTTTAAGCAATTTTAAGCAATATCGACTTGTTTTCTTGAAATTTTCTGTTGTGGTTTTGTGCCAGATTTCAGCCTGTTATTTATCGTCTGCGTATGATATTGGAGCATGGCAGAATAGTTGCTACTTTTCTTGTTTTTCTGCGCGCCTAGTGCTTTGGTCGTTTTTAATTCAATATCGACTTGTTTTCTTGAAATTTTCTGTTGTGGTTTTGAGCCAGATTTCAGCCTGTTATTTATCGTCTGCGTATGATATTGAAGCATGGCAGAATAGTTGCTACTTTTCTTGTTTTTCTGTGCGCCTAGTGCTTTGGTCGTTTTTAATTCAATATCGACTTGTTTTCTTGAAATTTTCTGTTGTGGTTTTGAGCCAGATTTCAGCCTGTTATTTATGGTAGGCGTATGATATTGGAGCATGGCAGAATAGTTGCTACTTTTCTTGTTTTTCTGTGCGCCTAGTGCTTTGGTCGTTTTAAATTCAATATCGACTTGTTTTCTTGAAATTTTCTGTTGTGGTTTTGAGCCAGATTTCAGCCTGTTATTTATCGTCTGCGTATGATATTGGAGCATGGCAGAATAGTTGCTACTTTTCTTGTTTTTCTGCGCGCCTAGTGCTTTGGTCGTTTTTAATGGAATATCGACTTGTTTTCTTGAAATTTTCTGTTGTGGTTTTGAGCCAGATTTCAGCCTGTTATTTATCGTCTGCGTATGATATTGGAGCATGGCAGAATAGTTGCTACTTTTCTTGTTTTTCTGTGCGCCTAGTGCTTTGGTCGTTTTTAATTCAATATCGACTTGTTTTCTTGAAATTTTCTGTTGTGGTTTTGAGCCAGATTTCAGCCTGTTATTTATCGTCTGCGTATGATATTGGAGCATGGCAGAATAGTTGCTACTTTTCTTGTTTTTCTGCGCGCCTAGTGCTTTGGTCGTTTTTAATTCAATATCGACTTGTTTTCTTGAAATTTTCTGTTATTTATCGTCTGCGTATGATATTGGAGCATGGCAGAATAGTTGCTACTTTTCTTGTTTTTCTGTGCGCCTAGTGCTTTGGTCGTTTTTAATTCAATATCGACTTGTTTTCTTGAAATTTTCTGTTGTGGTTTTGAGCCAGATTTCAGCCTGTTATTTATGGTAGGCGTATGATATTGGAGCATGGCAGAATAGTTGCTACTTTTCTTGTTTTTCTGTGCGCCTAGTGCTTTGGTCGTTTTTAATTCAATATCGACTTGTTTTCTTGAAATTTTCTGTTGTGGTTTTGAGCCAGATTTCAGCCTGTTATTTATCGTCTGCGTATGATATTGGAGCATGGCAGAATAGTTGCTACTTTTCTTGTTTTTCTGCGCGCCTAGTGCTTTGGTCGTTTTTAATTCAATATCGACTTGTTTTCTTGAAATTTTCTGTTATTTATCGTCTGCGTATGATATTGGAGCATGGCAGAATAGTTGCTACTTTTCTTGTTTTTCTGTGCGCCTAGTGCTTTGGTCGTTTTTAATTCAATATCGACTTGTTTTCTTGAAATTTTCTGTTGTGGTTTTGAGCCAGATTTCAGCCTGTTATTTATGGTAGGCGTATGATATTGGAGCATGGCAGAATAGTTGCTACTTTTCTTGTTTTTCTGTGCGCCTAGTGCTTTGGTCGTTTTAAATTCAATATCGACTTGTTTTCTTGAAATTTTCTGTTGTGGTTTTGAGCCAGATTTCAGCCTGTTATTTATGGTAGGCGTATGATATTGGAGCATGGCAGAATAGTTGCTACTTTTCTTGTTTTTCTGTGCGCCTAGTGCTTTGGTCGTTTTAAATTCAATATCGACTTGTTTTCTTGAAATTTTCTGTTGTGGTTTTGAGCCAGATTTCAGCCTGTTATTTATGGCAGGCGTGTTATATTTAAGCGTGCTTGGGATACTTCTTAATTTCTCTGCGTTTATGGGCGCCTGGTAATTTAGTCGGATTTTAAGCAATTTTAAGCATATCGACTTGTTTTCTTGAAATTTTCTGTTGTGGTTTTGAGCCAGATTTCAGCCTGATATTTATCGTAGGCGTGTTATATTTAAGCGTGCTTGGGACACTTCTTAATTTCTCTGCGTTTATGGGCGCCTGGTAATTAAGTCGGATTTTAAGCAATTTTAAGCAATATCGACTTGTTTTCTTGAAATTTTCTGTTGTGGTTTTGTGCCAGATTTCAGCCTGTTATTTATCGTCTGCGTATGATATTGGAGCATGGCAGAATAGTTGCTACTTTTCTTGTTTTTCTGCGCGCCTAGTGCTTTGGTCGTTTTTAGTTCAATTTCGACTTGTTTTCTTGAAATTTTCTGTTGTGGTTTTGAGCCAGATTTCAGCCTGTTATTTATCGTAGGCGTGTTATATTTAAGCGTGCTTGGGACACTTCTTAATTTCTCTGTGTTTATGGGCGCCTGGTAATTAAGTCGGATTTTAAGCAATTTTAAGCAATATCGACTTGTTTTCTTGAAATTTTCTGTTGTGGTTTTGAGCCAGATTTCAGTCTGTTATTTATCGTCTGCGTGTGATATTGGAGCATGGCAGAATAGTTGCTACTTTTCTTGTTTTTCTGCGCGCCTAGTGCTTTGGTCGTTTTTTATTCAATTTCGACTTGTTTTCTTGAAATTTTCTGTTGTGGTTTTGAGCCAGATTTCAGCCTGTTATTTATCGTAGGCGTGTTATATTTAAGCGTGCTTGGGATATTTCTTAATTTCTCTGCGTTTATGGGCGCCTGGTAATTTAGTCGGATTTTAAGCAATTTTAAGCAATATCGACTTGTTTTCTTGAAATTTTCTGTTGTGGTTTTGAGCCAGATTTCAGCCTGTTATTTATCGTCTGCGTATGATATTGGAGCATGGCAGGCTAGTTCCTACTTTTCTTGTTTTTCTGCGCGCCTAGTGCTTTGGTCGTTTTTAATTCAATATCGACTTGTTTTCTTGAAATGTTCTGTTGTGGTTTTGAGCCAGATTTTAGCCTGTTATTTATCGTAGGCGTGTTATATTTAAGCGTGCTTGGGATACTTCTTAATTTCTCTGCGTTTATGGGCGCCTGGTAATTTAGTCGGATTTTAAGCAATTTTAAGCATATCGACTTGTTTTCTTGAAATTTTCTGTTGTGGTTTTGAGCCAGATTTCAGCCTGTTATTTATCGTCTGCGTATGATATTGGAGCATGGCAGAATAGTTGCTACTTTTCTTGTTTTTCTGCGCGCCTAGTGCTTTGGTCGTTTTTAATTCAATATCGACTTGTTTTCTTGAAATTTTCTGTTATTTATCGTCTGCGCATGATATTGGAGCATGGCAGAATAGTTGCTACTTTTCTTGTTTTTCTGCGCGCCTAGTGCTTTGGTCGTTTTTAATTCAATTTCGACTTGTTTTCTTGAAATTTTCTGTTGTGGTTTTGAGCCAGATTTCAGCCTGTTATTTATCGTAGGCGTGTTATATTTAAGCGTGCTTGGGATACTTCTTAATTTCTCTGCGTTTATGGGCGCCTGGTAATTTAGTCGGATTTTAAGCAATTTTAAGCAATATCGACTTGTTTTCTTGAAAATTTCTGTTGTGGTTTTGAGCCAGATTTCAGCCTGTTATTTATCGTCTGCGTATGATATTGGAGCATGGCAGGCTAGTTGCTACTTTTCTTGTTTTTCTGCGCGCCTAGTGCTTTGGTCGTTTTTAATTCAATATCGACTTGTTTTCTTGAAATGTTCTGTTGTGGTTTTGAGCCAGATTTTAGCCTGTTATTTATCGTAGGCGTGTTATATTTAAGCGTGCTTGGGATACTTCTTAATTTCTCTGCGTTTATGGGCGCCTGGTAATTTAGTCGGATTTTAAGCAATTTTAAGCATATCGACTTGTTTTCTTGAAATTTTCTGTTGTGGTTTTGAGCCAGATTTCAGCCTGTTATTTATCGTCTGCGTATGATATTGGAGCATGGCAGAATAGTTGCTACTTTTCTTGTTTTTCTGCGCGCCTAGTGCTTTGGTCGTTTTTAATTCAATATCGACTTGTTTTCTTGAAATTTTCTGTTATTTATCGTCTGCGCATGATATTGGAGCATGGCAGAATAGTTGCTACTTTTCTTGTTTTTCTGCGCGCCTAGTGCTTTGGTCGTTTTTAATGCAATATCGACTTGTTTTCTTGAAATTTTCTGTTGTGGTTTTGAGCCAGATTTCAGCCTGTTATTTATCGTAGGCGTGTTATATTTAAGCGTGCTTGGGACACTTCTTAATTTCTCTGCGTTTATGGGCGCCTGGTAATTAAGTCGGATTTTAAGCAATTTTAAGCAATATCGACTTGTTTTCTTGAAATTTTCTGTTGTGGTTTTGTGCCAGATTTCAGCCTATTATTTATCGTCTGCGTATGATATTGGAGCATGGCAGAATAGTTGCTACTTTTCTTGTTTTTCTGCGCGCCTAGTGCTTTGGTCGTTTTTAATTCAATTTCGACTTGTTTTCTTGAAATTTTCTGTTGTGGTTTTGAGCCAGATTTCAGCCTGTTATTTATCGTAGGCGTGTTATATTTAAGCGTGCTTGGGATACTTCTTAATTTCTCTGCGTTTATGGGCGCCTGGTAATTTAGTCGGATTTTAAGCAATTTTAAGCAATATCGACTTGTTTTCTTGAAAATTTCTGTTGTGGTTTTGAGCCAGATTTCAGCCTGTTATTTATCGTCTGCGTATGATATTGGAGCATGGCAGGCTAGTTGCTACTTTTCTTGTTTTTCTGCGCGCCTAGTGCTTTGGTCGTTTTTAATTCAATATCGACTTGTTTTCTTGAAATGTTCTGTTGTGGTTTTGAGCCAGATTTCAGCCTGTTATTTATCGTAGGCGTGTTATATTTAAGCGTGCTTGGGACACTTCTTAATTTCTCTGTGTTTATGGGCGCCTGGTAATTAAGTCGGATTTAAAGCAATTTTAAGCAATATCGACTTGTTTTCTTGAAATTTTCTGTTGTGGTTTTGAGCCAGATTTCAGCCTGTTATTTATCGTCTGCGTATGATATTGGAGCATGGCAGGCTAGTTGCTACTTTTCTTGTTTTTCTGCGCGCCTAGTGCTTTGGTCGTTTTTAATTCAATATCGACTTGTTTTCTTGAAATGTTCTGTTGTGGTTTTGAGCCAGATTTCAGCCTGTTATTTATCGTAGGCGTGTTATATTTAAGCGTTCTTGGGATACTTCTTAATTTCTCTGCGTTTATGGGCGCCTGGTAATTTAGTCGGATTTAAAGCAATTTTAAGCATAACAACTTGTTTTCTTGAAATTTTCTGTTGTGGTTTTGAGCCAGATTTCAGCCTGTTATTTATCGTCTGCGTATGATATTGGAGCATGGCAGTATAGTTGCTACTTTTCTTGTTTTTCTACGCGCCTAGTGCTTTGGTCGTTTTTAATGCAATATCGACTTGTTTTCTTGAAATTTTCTGTTGTGGTTTTGAGCCAGATTTCAGCCTGTTATTTATCGTAGGCGTATTATATTTAAGCGTGCTTGGGATACTTCTTAATTTCTCTGCGTTTATGGGCGCCTGGTAATTTAGTCGGATTTTAAGCAATTTTAAGCATGT
>CAUVXE010000112.1:0-23417 GCA_963555765.1 Orthonevra nobilis
GAAAAACAACCTTTATTTGAAGGAAATAGAGAAAAATGAGTTAGAGGCAAAAATCGCCTTTTTTCATACTTTTTTATGGACTATAGCCAATGATTTGGAAATGCACTTTTTTCCTGATTTTGAGTTTTAATAAATCTGATCTATTGATCCTTACAAAGGCTGCAAACTGAGCACATATATAGAGAATTTAAGAAAAACAACCTTTATTTGAAGGAAATAGAGAAAAATGAGTTAGAGGCAAAAATCGTCTTTTTTCATACTTTTTTGTGGACTATAGCCAATGATTTGGAAATGCACTTTTTTCCTGATTTTGAGTTTTAATAAATCTGATCTCTTGATCCTTACAAAGGCTTCAAACTGAGCACATATATAGAGAATTTAAAAAAAACAACCTTTATTTGAAGGAAATAGAGAAAAATGAGTTAGAGGCAAAAATCGCCTTTTTTTCATACTTTTTTATGGACTATAGCCCATGATTTGGAAATGCACTTTTTTCCTGATTTTGAGTTTTATCTAAACTTATCTATTGATCCTTACAAAGGCTTCAAAATGAGCACATATATAGAGGATTTGAGAAAAACAACCTTTATTTGAAGGAAATAGAGAAAAATGAGTTAGAGGCAAAAATCGCCTTTTTTCATACTTTTTTATGGACTAAAGCCCATGATTTGGAAAATGCACTTTTTTCCTGATTTTGAGTTTTATCTAAACTTATCTATTGATCCTTACAAAGGCTTCAAACTGAGCACATATATAGAGAATTTAAAAAAAACAACCTTTATTTGAAGGAAATAGAGAAAAATGAGTTAGAGGCAAAAATCGTCTTTTTTCATACTTTTTTGTGGACTATAGCCCATGATTTGGAAATGCACTTTTTTCCTGATTTTGAATTTTAATTAATCTGATCTATTGATCCTTACAAAGGCTTCAAACTGAGCACATATATAGAGAATTTAAGAAAAACAACCTTTATTTGAAGGAATTATCGAGTAAAAAGGTAGACGCAAAAATCGCCTTTTTTCATACTTTTTTATGGACTATAGCCCATGATTTGGAAATGCACTTTTTTCCTGATTTTGAGTTTTAATTAATCTGATCTATTGATCCTTACAAAGGCTGCAAACTGAGCACATATATAGAGAATTTAAGAAAAACAACCTTTATTTGAAGGAAATAGAGAAAAATGAGTTAGAGGCAAAAATCGCCTTTTTTCATACTTTTTTATGGACTATAGCCCATGATTTGGAAATGCACTTTTTTCCTGATTTTGAGTTTTAATAAATCTGATCTCTTGATCCTTACAAAGGCTTCAAGCTGAGCACATATATAGAGGATTTGAGAAAAACAACCTTTATTTGAAGGAAATAGAGAAAAATGAGTTAGAGGCAAAAATCGTCTTTTTTTATACTTTTTTGTGGACTATAGCCCATGATTTGGAAATGCACTTTTTTCCTGATTTTGAGTTTTATCTAAACTTATCTATTGATCCTTACAAAGGCTTCAAGCTGAGCACATTTATAGTACATTTGAGAAAAACAACCTTTATTTGAAGGAAATAGAGAAAAATGAGTTAGAGGCAAAAATCGTCTTTTTTCATACTTTTTTGTGGACTATAGCCAATGATTTGGAAATGCACTTTTTTCCTGATTTTGAGTTTTAATTAATCTGATCTATTGATCCTTACAAAGGCTGCAAACTGAGCACATATATAGAGAATTTAAGAAAAACAACCTTTATTTGAAGGAAATATAGAAAAATGAGTTAGAGGCAAAAATCGTCTTTTTTCATACTTTTTTGTGGACTATAGCCAATGATTTGGAAATGCACTTTTTTCCTGATTTTGAGTTTTAATAAATCTGATCTCTTGATCCTTACAAAGGCTTCAAACTGAGCACATATATAGAGGATTTGAGAAAAACAACCTTTATTTGAAGGAAATAGAGAAAAATGAGTTACAGGCAAAAATCGCCTTTTTTCATACTTTTTTATGGACTATAGCCCATGATTTGGAAATGCACTTTTTTCCTGATTTTGAGTTTTATCTAAACTTATCTATTGATCCTTACAAAGGCTTCAAGCTGAGCACATTTATAGTACATTTGAGAAAAACAACCTTTATTTGAAGGAAATAGAGAAAAATGAGTTAGAGGCAAAAATCGTCTTTTTTCATACTTTTTTGTGGACTATAGCCCATGATTTGGAAATGCACTTTTTTCCTGATTTTGAGTTTTAATAAATCTGATCTCTTGATCCTTACAAAGGCTTCAAACTGAGCACATATATAGAGAATTTAAAAAAAACAACCTTTATTTGAAGGAAATATAGAAAAATGAGTTAGAGGCAAAAATCGCCTTTTTTCATACTTTTTTATGGACTATAGCCCATGATTTGGAAATGCACTTTTTTCCTGATTTTGAGTTTTATCTAAACTTATCTATTGATCCTTACAAAGGCTTCAAAATGAGCACATATATAGAGGATTTGAGAAAAACAACCTTTATTTGAAGGAAATAGAGAAAAATGAGTTAGAGGCAAAAAATCGCCTTTTTTCATACTTTTTTATGGACTAAAGCCCATGATTTGGAAATGCACTTTTTTCCTGATTTTGAGTTTTATCTAAACTTATCTATTGATCCTTACAAAGGCTTCAAGCTGAGCACATTTATAGTACATTTGAGAAAAACAACCTTTATTTGAAGGAAATAGAGAAAAATGAGTTAGAGGCAAAAATCGTCTTTTTTCATACTTTTTTGTGGACTATAGCCCATGATTTTGAAATGCACTTTTTTCCTGATTTTGAATTTTAATAAATCTGATCTCTTGATCCTTACAAAGGCTTCAAACTGAGCACATATATAGAGGATTTGAGAAAAACAACCTTTATTTGAAAGAAATAGAGAAAAATGAGTTAGAGGCAAAAATCGTCTTTTTTCATACTTTTTTGTGGACTATAGCCCATGATTTGGAAATGCACTTTTTTCCTGATTTTGAGTTTTAATAAATCTGATCTCTTGATCCTTACAAAGGCTTCAAACTGAGCACATATATAGAGAATTTAAGAAAAACAACTTTTATTTGAAGGAAATATCGAAAAATGAGGTAGAGGCAAAAATCGCCTTTGTTCATACTTTTTTATGGACTAGAGCCCATGATTTGGAAATGCACTTTTTTCCTGATTTTGAGTTTTATCTAAACTTATCTATTGATCCTTACAAAGGCTTCAAACTGAGCACATATATAGAGGATTTGAGAAAAACAACCTTTATTTGAAGGAAATATCGAAAAATGAGGTAGAGGCAAAAATCGCCTTTTTTCATACTTTTTTATGGACTAGAGCCCATGATTTGGAAATGCACTTTTTTCCTGATTTTGAGTTTTAATAAATCTGATCTCTTGATCCTTACAAAGGCTTCAAACTGAGCACATATATAGAGAATTTAAGAAAAACAACCTTTATTTGAAGGAAATATAGAAAAATGAGTTAGAGGCAAAAATCGCCTTTTTTCATACTTTTTTATGGACTATAGCCCATGATTTGGAAATGCACTTTTTTCCTGATTTTGAGTTTTATCTAAACTTATCTATTGATCCTTACAAAGGCTTCAAAATGAGCACATATATAGAGGATTTGAGAAAAACAACCTTTATTTGAAGGAAATAGAGAAAAATGAGTTAGAGGCAAAAATCGTCTTTTTTCATACTTTTTTGTGGACTATAGCCCATGATTTGGAAATGCACTTTTTTCCTGATTTTGAGTTTTAATAAATCTGATCTCTTGATCCTTACAAAGGCTTCAAACTGAGCACATATATAGAGGATTTGAGAAAAACAACCTTTATTTGAAGGAAATAGAGAAAAATGAGTTAGAGGCAAAAATCGTCTTTTTTCATACTTTTTTGTGGACTATAGCCCATGATTTGGAAATGCACTTTTTTCCTGATTTTGAGTTTTAATAAATCTGATCTCTTGATCCTTACAAAGGCTTCAAACTGAGCACATATATAGAGAATTTAAGAAAAACAACCTTTATTTGAAGGAAATATAGAAAAATGAGTTAGAGGCAAAAATCGTCTTTTTTCATACTTTTTTGTGGACTATAGCCCATGATTTGGAAATGCACTTTTTTCCTGATTTTGAGTTTTAATAAATCTGATCTCTTGATCCTTACAAAGGCTTCAAACTGAGCACATATATAGAGAATTTAAGAAAAACAACCTTTATTTGAAGGAAATATCGAAAAATGAGGTAGAGGCAAAAATCGCCTTTTTTCATACTTTTTTGTGGACTATAGCCCATGATTTTGAAATGCACTTTTTTCCTGATTTTGAATTTTAATAAATCTGATCTCTTGATCCTTACAAAGGCTTCAAACTGAGCACATATATAGAGGATTTGAGAAAAACAACCTTTATTTGAAGGAAATAGAGAAAAATGAGTTAGAGGCAAAAATCGTCTTTTTTCATACTTTTTTGTGGACTATAGCCCATGATTTGGAAATGCACTTTTTTCCTGATTTTGAGTTTTAATAAATCTGATCTCTTGATCCTTACAAAGGCTTCAAACTGAGCACATATATAGAGAATTTAAGAAAAACAACCTTTATTTGAAGGAAATATCGAAAAATGAGGTAGAGGCAAAAATCGCCTTTTTTCATACTTTTTTGTGGACTATAGCCCATGATTTTGAAATGCACTTTTTTCCTGATTTTGAATTTTAATAAATCTGATCTCTTGATCCTTACAAAGGCTTCAAACTGAGCACATATATAGAGGATTTGAGAAAAACAACCTTTATTTGAAGGAAATATCGAAAAATGAGGTAGAGGCAAAAATCGCCTTTTTTCATACTTTTTTATGGACTAGAGCCCATGATTTGGAAATGCACTTTTTTCCTGATTTTGAGTTTTATCTAAACTTATCTATTGATCCTTACAAAGGCTTCAAACTGAGCACATATATAGAGAATTTAAGAAAAACAACCTTTATTTGAAGGAAATATAGAAAAATGAGTTAGAGGCAAAAATCGTCTTTTTTCATACTTTTTTGTGGACTATAGCCCATGATTTGGAAATGCACTTTTTTCCTGATTTTGAGTTTTAATAAATCTGATCTCTTGATCCTTACAAAGGCTTCAAACTGAGCACATATATAGAGGATTTGAGAAAAACAACCTTTATTTGAAGGAAATAGAGAAAAATGAGTTAGAGGCAAAAATCGTCTTTTTTCATACTTTTTTGTGGACTATAGCCCATGATTTGGAAATGCACTTTTTTCCTGATTTTGAGTTTTAATAAATCTGATCTCTTGATCCTTACAAAGGCTTCAAACTGAGCACATATATAGAGAATTTAAGAAAAACAACCTTTATTTGAAGGAAATATAGAAAAATGAGTTAGAGGCAAAAATCGTCTTTTTTCATACTTTTTTGTGGACTATAGCCCATGATTTGGAAATGCACTTTTTTCCTGATTTTGAGTTTTAATAAATCTGATCTCTTGATCCTTACAAAGGCTTCAAACTGAGCACATATATAGAGAATTTAAGAAAAACAACCTTTATTTGAAGGAAATATCGAAAAATGAGGTAGAGGCAAAAATCGCCTTTTTTCATACTTTTTTGTGGACTATACCCATGATTTTGAAATGCACTTTTTTCCTGATTTTGAATTTTAATAAATCTGATCTCTTGATCCTTACAAAGGCTTCAAACTGAGCACATATATAGAGGATTTGAGAAAAACAACCTTTATTTGAAGGAAATAGAGAAAAATGAGTTAGAGGCAAAAATCGTCTTTTTTCATACTTTTTTGTGGACTATAGCCCATGATTTTGAAATGCACTTTTTTCCTGATTTTGAATTTTAATAAATCTGATCTCTTGATCCTTACAAAGGCTTCAAACTGAGCACATATATAGAGGATTTGAGAAAAACAACCTTTATTTGAAGGAAATATCGAAAAATGAGGTAGAGGCAAAAATCGCCTTTTTTCATACTTTTTTATGGACTAGAGCCCATGATTTGGAAATGCACTTTTTTCCTGATTTTGAGTTTTAATAAATCTGATCTCTTGATCCTTACAAAGGCTTCAAACTGAGCACATATATAGAGAATTTAAGAAAAACAACCTTTATTTGAAGGAAATATAGAAAAATGAGTTAGAGGCAAAAATCGCCTTTTTTCATACTTTTTTATGGACTATAGCCCATGATTTGGAAATGCACTTTTTTCCTGATTTTGAGTTTTATCTAAACTTATCTATTGATCCTTACAAAGGCTTCAAAATGAGCACATATATAGAGGATTTGAGCAAAACAACCTTTATTTGAAGGAAATAGAGAAAAATGAGTTAGAGGCAAAAATCGTCTTTTTTCATACTTTTTTGTGGACTATAGCCCATGATTTGGAAATGCACTTTTTTCCTGATTTTGAGTTTTAATAAATCTGATCTCTTGATCCTTACAAAGGCTTCAAACTGAGCACATATATAGAGAATTTAAGAAAAACAACCTTTATTTGAAGGAAATATCGAAAAATGAGGTAGAGGCAAAAATCGCCTTTTTTCATACTTTTTTGTGGACTATAGCCCATGATTTTGAAATGCACTTTTTTCCTGATTTTGAATTTTAATAAATCTGATCTCTTGATCCTTACAAAGGCTTCAAACTGAGCACATATATAGAGGATTTGAGAAAAACAACCTTTATTTGAAGGAAATATCGAAAAATGAGGTAGAGGCAAAAATCGCCTTTTTTCATACTTTTTTATGGACTAGAGCCCATGATTTGGAAATGCACTTTTTTCCTGATTTTGAGTTTTATCTAAACTTATCTATTGATCCTTACAAAGGCTTCAAACTGAGCACATATATAGAGGATTTGAGAAAAACAACCTTTATTTGAAGGAAATATCGAAAAATGAGTTAGAGGCAAAAATCGTCTTTTTTCATACTTTTTTGTGGACTATAGCCCATGATTTGGAAATGCACTTTTTTCCTGATTTTGAGTTTTAATAAATCTGATCTCTTGATCCTTACAAAGGCTTCAAACTGAGCACATATATAGAGAATTTAAGAAAAACAACCTTTATTTGAAGGAAATATAGAAAAATGAGTTAGAGGCAAAAATCGTCTTTTTTCATACTTTTTTGTGGACTATAGCCCATGATTTGGAAATGCACTTTTTTCCTGATTTTGAGTTTTAATAAATCTGATCTCTTGATCCTTACAAAGGCTTCAAACTGAGCACATATATAGAGAATTTAAGAAAAACAACCTTTATTTGAAGGAAATATCGAAAAATGAGGTAGAGGCAAAAATCGCCTTTTTTCATACTTTTTTGTGGACTATAGCCCATGATTTTGAAATGCACTTTTTTCCTGATTTTGAATTTTAATAAATCTGATCTCTTGATCCTTACAAAGGCTTCAAACTGAGCACATATATAGAGGATTTGAGACAAACAACCTTTATTTGAAGGAAATAGAGAAAAATGAGTTAGAGGCAAAAATCGTCTTTTTTCATACTTTTTTGTGGACTATAGCCCATGATTTGGAAATGCACTTTTTTCCTGATTTTGAGTTTTAATAAATCTGATCTCTTGATCCTTACAAAGGCTTCAAACTGAGCACATATATAGAGAATTTAAGAAAAACAACCTTTATTTGAAGGAAATATCGAAAAATGAGGTAGAGGCAAAAATCGCCTTTTTTCATACTTTTTTGTGGACTATAGCCCATGATTTTGAAATGCACTTTTTTCCTGATTTTGAATTTTAATAAATCTGATCTCTTGATCCTTACAAAGGCTTCAAACTGAGCACATATATAGAGGATTTGAGAAAAACAACCTTTATTTGAAGGAAATATCGAAAAATGAGGTAGAGGCAAAAATCGCCTTTTTTCATACTTTTTTATGGACTATAGCCCATGATTTAAAAATGCACTTTTTTCCTGATTTTGAGTTTTAATAAATCTGATCTCTTGATCCTTACAAAGGCTTCAAACTGAGCACATATATAGAGAATTTAAGAAAAACAACCTTTATTTGAAGAAAATATAGAAAAATGAGTTAGAGGCAAAAATCGCCTTTTTTCATACTTTTTTATGGACTATAGCCCATGATTTGGAAATGCACTTTTTTCCTGATTTTGAGTTTTATCTAAACTTATCTATTGATCCTTACAAAGGCTTCAAACTGAGCACATATATAGAGGATTTGAGAAAAACAACCTTTATTTGAAAGAAATAGAGAAAAATGAGTTAGAGGCAAAAATCGTCTTTTTTCATACTTTTTTGTGGACTATAGCCCATGATTTGGAAATGCACTTTTTTCCTGATTTTGAGTTTTATCTAAACTTATCTATTGATCCTTACAAAGGCTTCAAGCTAAGCACATTTACAGTACATTTGAGAAAAACAACCTTTATTTGAAGGAAATAGAGAAAAATGAGTTAGAGGCAAAAATCGCCTTTTTTCATACTTTTTTATGGACTATAGCCCATGATTTGGAAATGCACTTTTTTCCTGATTTTGAATTTTAATAAATCTGACCTACTGATCCTTACAAAGGCTTCAAACTGAGCACATAAATGGAGAATTTAAGAAAAACAACCTTTATTTGAAGGAAATATAGAAAAATGAGTTAGAGGCAAAAATCGCCTTTTTTCATACTTTTTTATGGACTATAGCCCATGATTTGGAAATGCACTTTTTTCCTGATTTTGAGTTTTATCTAAACTTATCTATTGATCCTTACAAAGGCTTCAAGCTGAGCACATTTATAGTACATTTGAGAAAAACAACCTTTATTTGAAGGAAATAGAGAAAAATGAGTTAGAGGCAAAAATCGTCTTTTTTCATACTTTTTTGTGGACTATAGCCCATGATTTGGAAATGCACTTTTTTCCTGATTTTGAGTTTTATCTAAACTTATCTATTGATCCTTACAAAGGCTTCAAAATGAGCACATATATAGAGGATTTGAGAAAAACAACCTTTATTTGAAGGAAATAGAGAAAAATGAGTTAGAGGAAATGCACTTTTTTCCTGATTTTGAGTTTTATCTAAACTTATCTATTGATCCTTACAAAGGCTTCAAGCTGAGCACATTTATAGTACATTTGAGAAAAACAACCTTTATTTGAAGGAAATAGAGAAAAATGAGTTAGAGGCAAAAATCGTCTTTTTTCATACTTTTTTGTGGACTATAGCCCATGATTTGGAAATGCACTTTTTTCCTGATTTTGAGTCTTAATAAATCTGATCTCTTGATCCTTACAAAGGCTTCAAACTGAGCACATATATAGAGATTTTAAGAAAAACAACCTTTATTTGAAGGAAATATAGAAAAATGAGTTAGAGGCAAAAATCGCCTTTTTTCATACTTTTTTATGGACTATAGCCCATGATTTGGAAATGCACTTTTTTCCTGATTTTGAGTTTTATCTAAACTTATCTATTGATCCTTACAAAGGCTTCAAGCTGAGCACATTTATAGTACATTTGAGAAAAACAACCTTTATTTGAAGGAAATAGAGAAAAATGAGTTAGAGGCAAAAATCGTCTTTTTTCATACTTTTTTGTGGACTATAGCCCATGATTTGGAAATGCACTTTTTTCCTGATTTTGAGTTTTATCTAAACTTATCTATTGATCCTTACAAAGGCTTCAAGCTGAGCACATATATAGAGAATTTAAGAAAAACAACCTTTTTTTGAAGGAGTTATCGAGAAAAAAGGTAGAGGCAAAAATCGCATTTTTTAAACTTTTTTATGGACTATAGCCCATGATTTTGAAATGCACTTTTTTCCTGATTTTGAGTTTTAATTAATCTGATCTATTGATCCTTACAAAGGCTTCAAACTGAGCACATATATAGAGAATTTAAGAAAAACAACCTTTATTTGAAGGAAATATAGAAAAATGAGTTAGAGGCAAAAATCGCTTTTTTATACTTTTTTATGGACTATAGCCCATGATTTTGAAATGCACTTTTTTCCTGATTTTGAGTTTTAATTAATCTGATCTATTGATCCTTACAAAGGCTTCAAACTGAGCACATATATAGAGAATTTAAGAAAAACAACCTTTATTTGAAGGAAATATAGAAAAATGAGTTAAGAGGAAAAAATCGCCTTTTTTCTTACTTTTTAATGGACTATAGCCCATGATTTGGATATGCACTTTTTTCCTGATTTTGAGTTTTAATAAATCTGATCTATTGATCCTTACAAAGGCTTCAAACTGAGCACATATATAGAGAATTTAAGAAAAACAACCTTTATTTGAAGGAAATATAGAAAAATGAGTTAGAGGCAAAAATCGCCTTTTTTTATACTTTTTTATGGACTATAGCCCATGATTTTGAAATGCACTTTTTTCCTGATTTTGAGTTTTAATTAATCTGATCTATTGATCCTTACAAAGGCTTCAAACTGAGCACATATATAGAGAATTTAAGAAAAACAACCTTTATTTGAAGGAAATATAGAAAAATGAGTTAGAGGCAAAAATCGCCTTTTTTATACTTTTTTATGGACTATAGCCCATGATTTTGAAATGCACTTTTTTCCTGATTTTGAGTTTTAATTAATCTGATCTATTGATCCTTACAAAGGCTTCAAACTGAGCACATATATAGAGAATTTAAGAAAAACAACCTTTTTTTGAAGGAGTTATCGAGAAAAAAGGTAGAGGCAAAAATCGCCTTTTTTATACTTTTTTATGGACTATAGCCCATGATTTTGAAATGCACTTTTTTCCTGATTTTGAGTTTTAATTAATCTGATCTATTGATCCTTACAAAGGCTTCAAACTGAGCACATATATAGAGAATTTAAGAAAAACAACCTTTATTTGAAGGAAATATAGAAAAATGAGTTAAGAGGAAAAAATCGCCTTTTTTCTTACTTTTTAATGGACTATAGCCCATGATTTGGATATGCACTTTTTTCCTGATTTTGAGTTTTAATAAATCTGATCTATTGATCCTTACAAAGGCTTCAAACTGAGCACATATATAGAGAATTTAAGAAAAACAACCTTTATTTGAAGGAAATATAGAAAAATGAGTTAGAGGCAAAAATCGCCTTTTTTTATACTTTTTTATGGACTATAGCCCATGATTTTGAAATGCACTTTTTTCCTGATTTTGAGTTTTAATTAATCTGATCTATTGATCCTTACAAAGGCTTCAAACTGAGCACATATATAGAGAATTTAAGGCAAAAATCGCCTTTTTTATACTTTTTTATGGACTATAGCCCATGATTTTGAAATGCACTTTTTTCCTGATTTTGAGTTTTAATTAATCTGATCTATTGATCCTTACAAAGGCTTCAAACTGAGCACATATATAGAGAATTTAAGAAAAACAACCTTTATTTGAAGGAAATATAGAAAAATGAGTTAGAGGCAAAAATCGCCTTTTTTATACTTTTTTATGGACTATAGCCCATGATTTTGAAATGCACTTTTTTCCTGATTTTGAGTTTTAATTAATCTGATCTATTGATCCCTACAAAGGCTTCAAACTGAGCACATATATAGAGAATTTAAGAAAAACAACCTTTATTTGAAGGAAATATAGAAAAATGAGTTAGAGGCAAAAATCGCCTTTTTTATACTTTTTGAGTTTTAATTAATCTGATCTATTGATCCTTACAAAGGCTTCAAACTGAGCACATATATAGAGAATTTAAGAAAAACAACCTTTATTTGAAGGAAATATAGAAAAATGAGTTAGAGGCAAAAATCGCCTTTTTTTTATACTTTTTTATGGACTATAGCCCATGATTTTGAAATGCACTTTTTTCCTGATTTTGAGTTTTAATTAATCTGATCTATTGATCCTTACAAAGGCTTCAAACTGAGCACATATATAGAGAATTTAAGAAAAACAACCTTTTTTTGAAGGAGTTATCGAGAAAAAAGGTAGAGGCAAAAATCGCCTTTTTTATACTTTTTTATGGACTATAGCCCATGATTTTGAAATGCACTTTTTTCCTGATTTTGAGTTTTAATTAATCTGATCTATTGATCCTTACAAAGGCTTCAAACTGAGCACATATATAGAGAATTTAAGAAAAACAACCTTTATTTGAAGGAAATATAGAAAAATGAGTTAGAGGCAAAAATCGCCTTTTTTTATACTTTTTTATGGACTATAGCCCATGATTTTGAAATGCACTTTTTTCCTGATTTTAAGCTTTAATTAATCTGATCTATTGATCCTTACAAAGGCTTCAAACTGAGCACATATATAGAGAATTTAAGAAAAACAACCTTTATTTGAAGGAAATATAGAAAAATGAGTTAGAGGCAAAAATCGCCTTTTTTTATACTTTTTTATGGACTATAGCCCATGATTTTGAAATGCACTTTTTTCCTGATTTTGAGTTTTAATTAATCTGATCTATTGATCCTTACAAAGGCTTCAAACTGAGCACATATATAGAGAATTTAAGAAAAACAACCTTTATTTGAAGGAAATATAGAAAAATGAGTTAGAGGCAAAAATCGCCTTTTTTATACTTTTTTATGGACTATAGCCCATGATTTTGAAATGCACTTTTTTCCTGATTTTGAGTTTTAATTAATCTGATCTATTGATCCCTACAAAGGCTTCAAACTGAGCACATATATAGAGAATTTAAGAAAAACAACCTTTATTTGAAGGAAATATAGAAAAATGAGTTAGAGGCAAAAATCGCCTTTTTTATACTTTTTGAGTTTTAATTAATCTGATCTATTGATCCTTACAAAGGCTTCAAACTGAGCACATATATAGAGAATTTAAGAAAAACAACCTTTATTTGAAGGAAATATAGAAAAATGAGTTAGAGGCAAAAATCGCCTTTTTTTTATACTTTTTTATGGACTATAGCCCATGATTTTGAAATGCACTTTTTTCCTGATTTTGAGTTTTAATTAATCTGATCTATTGATCCTTACAAAGGCTTCAAACTGAGCACATATATAGAGAATTTAAGAAAAACAACCTTTTTTTGAAGGAGTTATCGAGAAAAAAGGTAGAGGCAAAAATCGCCTTTTTTATACTTTTTTATGGACTATAGCCCATGATTTTGAAATGCACTTTTTTCCTGATTTTGAGTTTTAATTAATCTGATCTATTGATCCTTACAAAGGCTTCAAACTGAGCACATATATAGAGAATTTAAGAAAAACAACCTTTATTTGAAGGAAATATAGAAAAATGAGTTAGAGGCAAAAATCGCCTTTTTTTATACTTTTTTATGGACTATAGCCCATGATTTAGAAATGCACTTTTTTCCTGATTTTAAGCTTTAATTAATCTGATCTATTGATCCTTACAAAGGCTTCAAACTGAGCACATATATAGAGAATTTAAGAAAAACAACCTTTATTTGAAGGAAATATAGAAAAATGAGTTAGAGGCAAAAATCGCCTTTTTTTATACTTTTTTATGGACTATAGCCCATGATTTTGAAATGCACTTTTTTCCTGATTTTGAGTTTTGATTAATCTGATCTATTGATCCTTACAAAGGCTTCAAACTGAGCACATAAATAGAGAATTTAAGAAAAACAACCTTTATTTGAAGGAAATATAGAAAAATGAGTTAGAGGCAAAAATCGCCTTTTTTCATACTTTTTTATGGACTATAGCCCATGATTTGGAAATGCACTTTTTTCCTGATTTTGAGTTTTATCTAAACTTATCTATTGATCCTTACAAAGGCTTCAAACTGAGCACATAAATAGAGAATTTAAGAAAAACAACCTTTATTTGAAGGAAATATAGAAAAATGAGTTAGAGGCAAAAATCGCCTTTTTTCATACTTTTTTATGGACTATAGCCCATGATTTGGAAATGCACTTTTTTCCTGATTTTGAGTTTTATCTAAACTTATCTATTGATCCTTACAAAGGCTTCAAGCTGAGCACATTTATAGTACATTTGAGAAAAACAACCTTTATTTGAGGGAAATAGAGAAAAATGAGTTAGAGGCAAAAATCGTCTTTTTTCATACTTTTTTGTGGACTATAGCCAATGATTTGGAAATGCACTTTTTTCCTGATTTTGAGTTTTATCTAAACTTATCTATTGATCCTTACAAAGGCTTCAAGCTGAGCACATTTATAGTACATTTGAGAAAAACAACCTTTATTTGAAGGAAATAGAGAAAAATGAGTTAGAGGCAAAAATCGTCTTTTTTCATACTTTTTTGTGGACTATAGCCAATGATTTGGAAATGCACTTTTTTCCTGATTTTGAGTTTTATCTAAACTTATCTATTGATCCTTACAAAGGCTTCAAGCTGAGCACATTTATAGTACATTTGAGAAAAACAACCTTTATTTGAAGGAAATAGAGAAAAATGAGTTAGAGGCAAAAATCGTCTTTTTTCATACTTTTTTATGGACTATAGCCCATGATTTGGAAATGCACTTTTTTCCTGATTTTGAGTTTTATCTAAACTTATCTATTGATCCTTACAAAGGCTTCAAAATGAGCACATATATAGAGGATTTGAGAAAAACAACCTTTATTTGAAGGAAATAGAGAAAAATGAGTTAGAGGCAAAAATCGCCTTTTTTCATACTTTTTTATGGACTATAGCCCATGATTTGGAAATGCATTTTTTTCCTGATTTTGAGTTTTATCTAAACTTATCTATTGATCCTTACAAAGGCTTCAAGCTGAGCACATTTATAGTACATTTGAGAAAAACAACCTTTATTTGAAGGAAATAGAGAAAAATGAGTTAGAGGCAAAAATCGTCTTTTTTCATACTTTTTTATGGACTATAGCCCATGATTTGGAAATGCACTTTTTTCCTGATTTTGAGTTTTATCTAAACTTATCTATTGATCCTTACAAAGGCTTCAAACTGAGCACATAAATAGAGAATTTAAGAAAAACAACCTTTATTTGAAGGAAATAGAGAAAAATGAGTTAGAGGCAAAAATCGTCTTTTTTCATACTTTTTTATGGACTATAGCCCATGATTTGGAAATGCACTTTTTTCCTGATTTTGAGTTTTATCTAAACTTATCTATTGATCCTTACAAAGGCTTCAAAATGAGCACATATATAGAGGATTTGAGAAAAACAACCTTTATTTGAAGGAAATAGAGAAAAATGAGTTAGAGGCAAAAATCGCCTTTTTTCATACTTTTTTATGGACTATAGCCCATGATTTGGAAATGCATTTTTTTCCTGATTTTGAGTTTTATCTAAACTTATCTATTGATCCTTACAAAGCTTCAAGCTGAGCACATTTATAGTACATTTGAGAAAAACAACCTTTATTTGAGGGAAATAGAGAAAAATGAGTTAGAGGCAAAAATCGTCTTTTTTCATACTTTTTTGTGGACTATAGCCAATGATTTGGAAATGCACTTTTTTCCTGATTTTGAGTTTTATCTAAACTTATCTATTGATCCTTACAAAGGCTTCAAGCTGAGCACATTTATAGTACATTTGAGAAAAACAACCTTTATTTGAAGGAAATAGAGAAAAATGAGTTAGAGGCAAAAATCGTCTTTTTTCATACTTTTTTATGGACTATAGCCCATGATTTGGAAATGCACTTTTTTCCTGATTTTGAGTTTTATCTAAACTTATCTATTGATCCTTACAAAGGCTTCAAACTGAGCACATAAATAGAGAATTTAAGAAAAACAACCTTTATTTGAAGGAAATATAGAAAAATGAGTTAGAGGCAAAAATCGTCTTTTTTCATACTTTTTTGTGGACTATAGCCAATGATTTGGAAATGCACTTTTTTCCTGATTTTGAGTTTTATCTAAACTTATCTATTGATCCTTACAAAGGCTTCAAGCTGAGCACATTTATAGTACATTTGAGAAAAACAACCTTTATTTGAAGGAAATAGAGAAAAATGAGTTAGAGGCAAAAATCGTCTTTTTTCATACTTTTTTATGGACTATAGCCCATGATTTGGAAATGCACTTTTTTCCTGATTTTGAGTTTTATCTAAACTTATCTATTGATCCTTACAAAGGCTTCAAAATGAGCACATATATAGAGGATTTGAGAAAAACAACCTTTATTTGAAGGAAATAGAGAAAAATGAGTTAGAGGCAAAAATCGCCTTTTTTCATACTTTTTTATGGACTATAGCTTATGATTTGGAAATGCACTTTTTTCCTGATTTTGAGTTTTATCTAAACTTATCTATTGATCCTTACAAAGGCTTCAAAATGAGCACATATATAGAGGATTTGAGAAAAACAACCTTTATTTGAAGGAAATAGAGAAAAATTAGTTAGAGGCAAAAATCGCCTTTTTTCATACTTTTTTATGGACTATAGCCCATGATTTGGAAATGCACTTTTTTCCTGATTTTGAGTTTTATCTAAACTTATCTATTGATCCTTACAAAGGCTTCAAACTGAGCACATATATAGAGGATTTGAGAAAAACAACCTTTATTTGAAGGAAATAGAGAAAAATGAGTTAGAGGCAAAAATCGCCTTTTTTCATACTTTTTTATGGACTATAGCCCATGATTTGGAAATGCACTTTTTTCCTGATTTTGAATTTTAATAATACTGACCTACTGATCCTTACAAAGGCTTCAAACTGAGCACATAAATAGAGAATTTAAGAAAAACAACCTTTATTTGAAGGAAATATAGAAAAATGAGTTAGAGGCACAAATCGTATTTTTTCATACTTTTTTGTGGACTATAGCCCATGATTTGGAAATGCACTTTTTTCCTGATTTTGAGTTTTATCTAAACTTATCTATTGATCCTTACAAAGGCTTCAAAATGAGCACATATATAGAGGATTTGAGAAAAACAACCTTTATTTGAAGGAAATAGAGAAAAATGAGTTAGAGGCAAAAATCGTCTTTTTTCATACTTTTTTGTGGACTATAGCCCATGATTTGGAAATGCACTTTTTTTGATTTTGAGTTTTATCTAAACTTATCTATTGATCCTTACAAAGGCTTCAAAATGAGCACATATATAGAGGATTTGAGAAAAACAACCTTTATTTGAAGGAAATAGAGAAAAATGAGTTAGAGGCAAAAATCGTCTTTTTTCATACTTTTTTGTGGACTATAGCCCATGATTTGGAAATGCACTTTTTTTGATTTTGAGTTTTATCTAAACTTATCTATTGATCCTTACAAAGGCTTCAAAATGAGCACATATATAGAGGATTTGAGAAAAACAACCTTTATTTGAAGGAAATAGAGAAAAATGAGTTAGAGGCAAAAATCGTCTTTTTTCATACTTTTTTATGGACTATAGCCCATGATTTGGAAATGCACTTTTTTCCTGATTTTGAGTTTTATCTAAACTTATCTATTGATCCTTACAAAGGCTTCAAAATGAGCACATATATAGAGGATTTGAGAAAAACAACCTTTATTTGAAGGAAATAGAGAAAAATGAGTTAGAGGCAAAAATCGCCTTTTTTCATACTTTTTTATGGACTATAGCTTATGATTTGGAAATGCACTTTTTTCCTGATTTTGAGTTTTATCTAAACTTATCTATTGATCCTTACAAAGGCTTCAAAATGAGCACATATATAGAGGATTTGAGAAAAACAACCTTTATTTGAAGGAAATAGAGAAAAATTAGTTAGAGGCAAAAATCGCCTTTTTTCATACTTTTTTATGGACTATAGCCCATGATTTGGAAATGCACTTTTTTCCTGATTTTGAGTTTTATCTAAACTTATCTATTGATCCTTACAAAGGCTTCAAACTGAGCACATATATAGAGGATTTGAGAAAAACAACCTTTATTTGAAGGAAATAGAGAAAAATGAGTTAGAGGCAAAAATCGTCTTTTTTCATACTTTTTTATGGACTATAGCCCATGATTTGGAAATGCACTTTTTTCCTGATTTTGAGTTTTATCTAAACTTATCTATTGATCCTTACAAAGGCTTCAAAATGAGCACATATATAGAGGATTTGAGAAAAACAACCTTTATTTGAAGGAAATAGAGAAAAATGAGTTAGAGGCAAAAATCGCCTTTTTTCATACTTTTTTATGGACTATAGCTTATGATTTGGAAATGCACTTTTTTCCTGATTTTGAGTTTTATCTAAACTTATCTATTGATCCTTACAAAGGCTTCAAAATGAGCACATATATAGAGGATTTGAGAAAAACAACCTTTATTTGAAGGAAATAGAGAAAAATTAGTTAGAGGCAAAAATCGCCTTTTTTCATACTTTTTTATGGACTATAGCCCATGATTTGGAAATGCACTTTTTTCCTGATTTTGAGTTTTATCTAAACTTATCTATTGATCCTTACAAAGGCTTCAAACTGAGCACATATATAGAGGATTTGAGAAAAACAACCTTTATTTGAAGGAAATAGAGAAAAATGAGTTAGAGGCAAAAATCGCCTTTTTTCATACTTTTTTATGGACTATAGCCCATGATTTGGAAATGCACTTTTTTCCTGATTTTGAATTTTAATAATACTGACCTACTGATCCTTACAAAGGCTTCAAACTGAGCACATAAATAGAGAATTTAAGAAAAACAACCTTTATTTGAAGGAAATATAGAAAAATGAGTTAGAGGCACAAATCGTATTTTTTCATACTTTTTTGTGGACTATAGCCCATGATTTGGAAATGCACTTTTTTTGATTTTGAGTTTTATCTAAACTTATCTATTGATCCTTACAAAGGCTTCAAAATGAGCACATATATAGAGGATTTGAGAAAAACAACCTTTATTTGAAGGAAATAGAGAAAAATGAGTTAGAGGCAAAAATCGTCTTTTTTCATACTTTTTTGTGGACTATAGCCCATGATTTGGAAATGCACTTTTTTTGATTTTGAGTTTTATCTAAACTTATCTATTGATCCTTACAAAGGCTTCAAAATGAGCACATATATAGAGGATTTGAGAAAAACAACCTTTATTTGAAGGAAATAGAGAAAAATGAGTTAGAGGCAAAAATCGTGCCTTTTTTCATACTTTTTTAAGGACTATAGCCCATGATTTGGAAATGCACTTTTTTCCTGATTTTGAGTTTTATCTAAACTTATCTATTGATCCTTACAAAGGCTTCAAAATGAGCACATATATAGAGGATTTGAGAAAAACAACCTTTATTTGAAGGAAATATAGAAAAATGAGTTAGAGGCAAAAATCGCCTTTTTTCATACTTTTTTATGGACTATAGCCCATGATTTGGAAATGCACTTTTTTCCTGATTTTGAGTTTTATCTAAACTTATCTATTGATCCTTACAAAGGCTTCAAAATGAGCACATATATAGAGGATTTGAGAAAAACAACCTTTATTTGAAGGAAATATAGAAAAATGAGGTAGAGGCAAAAATCGCCTTTTTTCATACTTTTTTGTGGACTATAGCCCATGATTTTGAAATGCACTTTTTTCCTGATGTTGAGTTTTAATAAATCTGATCTCTTGATCCTTACAAAGGCTTCAAACTGAGCACATATATAGAGAATTTAAGAAAAACAACCTTTATTTGAAGGAAATATAGAAAAATGAGTTAGAGGCAAAAATCGCCTTTTTTCATACTTTTTTATGGACTATAGCCCATGATTTGGAAATGCACTTTTTTCCTGATTTTGAGTTTTATCTAAACTTATCTATTGATCCTTACAAAGGCTTCAAAATGAGCACATATATAGAGGATTTGAGAAAAACAACCTTTATTTGAAGGAAATAGAGAAAAATGAGTTAGAGGCAAAAATCGTCTTTTTTCGTACTTTTTTGTGGACTATAGCCCATGATTTGGAAATGCACTTTTTTCCTGATTTTGAATTTTAAAAAATCTGACCTACTGATCCTTACAAAGGCTTCAAACTGAGCACATAAATAGAGAATTTAAGAAAAACAACCTTTATTTGAAGGAAATATAGAAAAATGAGTTAGAGGCAAAAATCGCCTTTTTTCATACTTTTTTGTGGACTATAGCCCATGATTTGGAAATGCACTTTTTTCCTGATTTTGAGTTTTATCTAAACTTATCTATTGATCCTTACAAAGGCTTCAAAATGAGCACATATATAGAGGATTTGAGAAAAACAACCATTATTTGAAGGAAATAGAGAAAAATGAGTTAGAGGCAAAAATCGTCTTTTTTCATACTTTTTTGTGGACTATAGCCAATGATTTGGAAATGCACTTTTTTCCTGATTTTGAGTTTTATCTAAACTTATCTATTGATCCTTACAAAGGCTTCAAGCTGAGCACATTTATAGTACATTTGAGAAAAACAACCTTTATTTGAAGGAAATAGAGAAAAATGAGTTAGAGGCAAAAATCGTCTTTTTTCATACTTTTTTGTGGACTATAGCCAATGATTTGGAAATGCACTTTTTTCCTGATTTTGAGTTTTAATAAATCTGATCTCTTGATCCTTACAAAGGCTTCAAACTGAGCACATATATAGAGAATTTAAGAAAAACAACCTTTATTTGAAGGAAATATAGAAAAATGAGTTAGAGGCAAAAATCGCCTTTTTTCATACTTTTTTGTGGACTATAGCCCATGATTTGGAAATGCACTTTTTTCCTGATTTTGAGTTTTATCTAAACTTATCTATTCATCCTTACAAAGGCTTCAAAATGAGCACATATATAGAGGATTTGAGAAAAACAACCTTTATTTGAAGGAAATAGAGAAAAATGAGTTAGAGGCAAAAATCGTCTTTTTTCATACTTTTTTGTGGACTATAGCCCATGATTTGGAAATGCACTTTTTTCCTGATTTTGAGTTTTATCTAAACTTATCTATTGATCCTTACAAAGGCTTCAAAATGAGCACATATATAGAGGATTTGAGAAAAACAACCTTTATTTGAAGGAAATAGAGAAAAATGAGTTAGAGGCAAAAATCGTCTTTTTTCATACTTTTTTGTGGACTATAGCCCATGATTTGGAAATGCACTTTTTTCCTGATTTTGAGTTTTATCTAAACTTATCTATTGATCCTTACAAAGGCTTCAAAATGAGCACATATATAGAGGATTTGAGAAAAACAACCTTTATTTGAAGGAAATAGAGAAAAATGAGTTAGAGGCAAAAATCGTCTTTTTTCATACTTTTTTGTGGACTATAGCCAATGATTTGGAAATGCACTTTTTTCCTGATTTTGAGTTTTATCTAAACTTATCTATTGATCCTTACAAAGGCTTCAAGCTGAGCACATTTATAGTACATTTGAGAAAAACAACCTTTATTTGAAGGAAATAGAGAAAAATGAGTTAGAGGCAAAAATCGTCTTTTTTCATACTTTTTTGTGGACTATAGCCAATGATTTGGAAATGCACTTTTTTCCTGATTTTGAGTTTTAATAAATCTGATCTCTTGATCCTTACAAAGGCTTCAAACTGAGCACATATATAGAGAATTTAAGAAAAACAACCTTTATTTGAAGGAAATATAGAAAAATGAGTTAGAGGCAAAAATCGCCTTTTTTCATACTTTTTTGTGGACTATAGCCCATGATTTGGAAATGCACTTTTTTCCTGATTTTGAGTTTTATCTAAACTTATCTATTGATCCTTACAAAGGCTTCAAAATGAGCACATATATAGAGGATTTGAGAAAAACAACCTTTATTTGAAGGAAATAGAGAAAAATGAGTTAGAGGCAAAAATCGTCTTTTTTCATACTTTTTTGTGGACTATAGCCCATGATTTGGAAATGCACTTTTTTCCTGATTTTGAGTTTTATCTAAACTTATCTATTGATCCTTACAAAGGCTTCAAAATGAGCACATATATAGAGGATTTGAGAAAAACAACCTTTATTTGAAGGAAATAGAGAAAAATGAGTTAGAGGCAAAAATCGTCTTTTTTCATACTTTTTTGTGGACTATAGCCAATGATTTGGAAATGCACTTTTTTCCTGATTTTGAGTTTTATCTAAACTTATCTATTGATCCTTACAAAGGCTTCAAGCTGAGCACATTTATAGTACATTTGAGAAAAACAACCTTTATTTGAAGGAAATAGAGAAAAATGAGTTAGAGGCAAAAATCGTCTTTTTTCATACTTTTTTGTGGACTATAGCCCATGATTTGGAAATGCACTTTTTTCCTGATTTTGAGTTTTATCTAAACTTATCTATTGATCCTTAGAAAGGCTTCAAAATGAACACATATATAGAGGATTTGAGAAAAACAACCTTTATTTGAAGGAAATAGAGAAAAATGAGTTAGAGGCAAAAATCGTCTTTTTTCATACTTTTTTGTGGACTATAGCCAATGATTTGGAAATGCACTTTTTTCCTGATTTTGAGTTTTATCTAAACTTATCTATTGATCCTTACAAAGGCTTCAAGCTGAGCACATTTATAGTACATTTGAGAAAAACAACCTTTATTTGAAGGAAATAGAGAAAAATGAGTTAGAGGCAAAAATCGTCTTTTTTCATACTTTTTTGTGGACTATAGCCAATGATTTGGAAATGCACTTTTTTCCTGATTTTGAGTTTTAATAAATCTGATCTCTTGATCCTTACAAAGGCTTCAAACTGAGCACATATATAGAGAATTTAAGAAAAACAACCTTTATTTGAAGGAAATATAGAAAAATGAGTTAGAGGCAAAAATCGCTTTTTTTCATACTTTTTTGTGGACTATAGCCCATGATTTGGAAATGCACTTTTTTCCTGATTTTGAGTTTTATCTAAACTTATCTATTGATCCTTACAAAGGCTTCAAAATGAGCACATATATAGAGGATTTGAGAAAAACAACCTTTATTTGAAGGAAATAGAGAAAAATGAGTTAGAGGCAAAAATCGTCTTTTTTCATACTTTTTTGTGGACTATAGCCAATGATTTGGAAATGCACTTTTTTCCTGATTTTGAGTTTTATCTAAACTTATCTATTGATCCTTACAAAGGCTTCAAGCTGAGCACATTTATAGTACATTTGAGAAAAACAACCTTTATTTGAAGGAAATAGAGAAAAATGAGTTAGAGGCAAAAATCGTCTTTTTTCATACTTTTTTGTGGACTATAGCCCATGATTTGGAAATGCACTTTTTTCCTGATTTTGAGTTTTATCTAAACTTATCTATTGATCCTTACAAAGGCTTCAAAATGAGCACATATATAGAGGATTTGAGAAAAACAACCTTTATTTGAAGGAAATAGAGAAAAATGAGTTAGAGGCAAAAATCGTCTTTTTTCATACTTTTTTGTGGACTATAGCCAATGATTTGGAAATGCACTTTTTTCCTGATTTTGAGTTTTATCTAAACTTATCTATTGATCCTTACAAAGGCTTCAAGCTGAGCACATTTATAGTACATTTGAGAAAAACAACCTTTATTTGAAGGAAATAGAGAAAAATGAGTTAGAGGCAAAAATCGTCTTTTTTCATACTTTTTTGTGGACTATAGCCAATGATTTGGAAATGCACTTTTTTCCTGATTTTGAGTTT
>CAUVXE010000113.1:0-34212 GCA_963555765.1 Orthonevra nobilis
TAAAACTTGTGCTCATAAATGGACGCTTGTTATTATCTATAGCATAGAAATCGTTTTTTGCGAATTCGGGAAAAATGACCATTTTGCAACCATGGGCTATAGTCCAGCAGAATTTAGCAAAAAATCCTTGCATTTCAAATTTCTGTATTTTTGTCAATAATTGGTTCTCAGAGCTAAATTTTCAAACTTGTGCTCAGAAATGGACGATTGTTATTATCTATAGCATAGAAATCGTTTTTTGCGAATTCGGGAAAAATTACCATTTTGCAACCATGGGCTATAGTCCAGCAGAATTAAGCAAAAAATCCTTGCATTTCAAATTTCTGTATTTTTGTCAATAATTGGTTCTCAGAGCTAAATTTTAAAACTTGTGCTCAGAAATGGACGCTTGTTATTATCTATAGCATAGAAATCGTTTTTTGCGAATTCGGGAAAAATGACCATTTTGCAACCATGGGCTATAGTCCAGCAGAATTTAGCAAAAAATCCTTGCATTTCAAATTTCTGTATTTTTGTCAATAATTGGTTCTCAGAGCTAAATTTTCAATCTTGTGCTCAGAAATGGACGCTTGTTATTATCTATAGCATAGAAATCGTTTTTTGCGAATTCGGGAAAAATGACCATTTTGCAACCATGGGCTATAGTCCAGCAGAATTAAGCAAAAAAGCCTCGAATTTAATATCTCTGTATTTTTGTTAATAATTGGTTCTCAGAGCTAGATTTTAAAACTTGTGCTCAGAAATGGACGCTTGTTATTATCTATAGCATAGAAATCGTTTTTTGCGAATTCGGGAAAAATGACCATTTTGCAACCATGGGCTATAGTCCAGCAGAATTAAGCAAAAAAGCCTCGCATTTAATATCTCTGTATTTTTGTTAATAATTGGTTCTCAGAGCTAAATTTTCAAACTTGTACTCAGAAATGGACGCTTGTTTCTATCTATAGCATAGAAATCGTTTTTTGCGAATTCGGGAAAAATGACCATTTTGCAACCATGGGCTATAGTCCAGCAGAATTTAGCAAAAAATCCTTGCATTTCAAATTTCTGTATTTTGTCAATAATTGGTTCTCAGAGCTAAATTTTCAAACTTGTGCTCAGAAATGGACGCTTGTTATTATTTATAGCATAGAAATCGTTTTTTGCGAATTCGGGAAAAATGACCATTTTGCAACCATGGGCTATAGTCCAGCAGAATTAAGCAAAAAATCCTTGCATTTCAAATTTCTGTATTTTTGTTAATAATTGGTTCTCAGAGCTAAATTTTAAAACTTGTGCTCAGAAATGGACGCTTGTTATTATCTATGGCATAGAAATCGTTTTTTGCGAATTCGGGAAAAATGACCATTTTGCAACCATGGGCTATAGTCCAGCAGAATTTAGCAAAAAATCCTTGCATTTCAAATTTCTGTATTTTTGTTAATAATTGGTTCTCAGAGCTAAATTTTCAATCTTGTGCTCAGAAATGGACGCTTGTTATTATCTATAGCATAGAAACCGTTTTTTGCGAATTCGGGAAAAATGACCATTTTGCAACCATGGGCTATAGTCCAGCAGAATTTAGCAAAAAATCCTTGCATTTAATATCTCTGTATTTTTGTCAATAATTGGTTCTCAGAGCTAAATTTTAAAACTTGTGCTCAGAAATGGACGCCTGTTATTATCTATAGCATAGAAATCGTTTTTTGCGAATTCGGGAAAAATGACCATTTTGCAACCATGGGCTATAGTCCAGCAGAATTAAGCAAAAAAGCCTCGCATTTAATATCTCTGTATTTTTGTTAATAATTGGTTCTCAGAGCTAAATTTTAAAACTTGTGCTCAGAAATGGTTATTATCTATAGCATAGAAATCGTTTTTTGCGAACTCGGGAAAAATGACCATTTTGCAACCATGGGCTATAGTCCAGCAGAATTAAGCAAAAAAGCCTCGAATTTAATATCTCTGTATTTTTGTTAATAATTGGTTCTCAGAGCTAAATTTTAAAACTTGTGCTCAAAAATGGACGCTTGTTATTATTTATAGCATAGAAATCGTTTTTTGCGAATTCGGGAAAAATGACCATTTTGCAACCATGGGCTATAGTCCAGCAGAATTTAGCAAAAAATCCTTGCATTTCAAATTTCTGTATTTTTGTCAATAATTGGTTCTCAGAGCTAAATTTTCAAACTTGTGCTCAGAAATGGACGCTTGTTATTATCTATAGCATAGAAATCGTTTTTTGCGAATTCGGGAAAAATGACCATTTTGCAACCATGGGCTATAGTCCAGCAGAATTAAGCAAAAAATCCTTGCATTTCAAATTTCTGTATTTTTGTTAATAATTGGTTCTCAGAGCTAAATTTTAAAACTTGTGCTCAGAAATGGACGCTTGTTATTATCTATAGCATAGAAATCGTTTTTTGCGAATTCGGGAAAAATGACCATTTTGCAACCATGGGCTATAGTCCAGCAGAATTTAGCAAAAAATCCTTGCATTTCAAATTTCTGTATTTTTGTTAATAATTGGTTCTCAGAGCTAAATATTCAATCTTGTGCTCAGAAATGGACGCTTGTTATTATCTATAGCATAGAAACCGTTTTTTGCGAATTCGGGAAAAATGACCATTTTGCAACCATGGGCTATAGTCCAGCAGAATTTAGCAAAAAATCCTTGCATTTAATATCTCTGTATTTTTGTCAATAATTGGTTCTCAGAGCTAAATTTTAAAACTTGTGCTCAGAAATGGACGCTTGTTATTATCTATAGCATAGAAATCGTTTTTTGCGAATTCGGGAAAAATGACCATTTTGCAACCATGGGCTATAGTCCAGCAGAATTAAGCAAAAAAGCCTCGCATTTAATATCTCTGTATTTTTGTTAATAATTGGTTCTCAGAGCTAAATTTTAAAACTTGTGCTCAGAAATGGACGCTTGCTATTATCTATAGCATAGAAATCGTTTTTTGCGAATTCGGGAAAAATGACCATTTTGCAACCATGGGCTATAGTCCAGCAGAATTAAGCAAAAAAGCCTCGAATTTAATATCTCTGTATTTTTGTTAATAATTGGTTCTCAGAGCTAAATTTTAAAACTTGTGCTCAGAAATGGACGCTTGTTATTATTTATTGCATAGAAATCGTTTTTTGCGAATTCGGGAAAAATGACCATTTTGCAACCATGGGCTATAGTCCAGCAGAATTTAGCAAAAAATCCTTGCATTTCAAATTTCTGTATTTTTGTCAATAATTGGTTCTCAGAGCTAAATTTTCAAACTTGTGCTCAGAAATGGACGCTTGTTATTATCTATAGCATAGAAATCGTTTTTTGCGAATTCGGGAAAAATGACCATTTTGCAACCATGGGCTATAGTCCAGCAGAATTAAGCAAAAAAGCCTCGAATTTAATATCTCTGTATTTTTGTTAATAATTGGTTCTCAGAGCTAAATTTAAAAACTTGTGCTCAGAAATGGACGCTTGTTATTATCTATAGCATAGAAATCGTTTTTTGCGAATTCGGGAAAAATGACCATTTTGCAACCATGGGCTATAGTCCAGCAGAATTAAGCAAAAAAGCCTCGAATTTAATATCTCTGTATTTTTGTTAATAATTGGTTCTCAGAGCTAAATTTTAAAACTTGTGCTCAGAAATGGACGCTTGTTATTATCTATAGCATAGAAATCGTTTTTTGCGAATTCGGGAAAAATGACCATTTTGCAACCATGGGCTATAGTCCAGCAGAATTTAGCAAAAAATCCTTGCATTTCAAATTTCTGTATTTTTGTCAATAATTGGTTCTCAGAGCTAAATTTTCAAACTTGTGCTCAGAAATGGACGATTGTTATTATCTATAGCATAGAAATCGTTTTTTGCGAATTCGGGAAAAATGACCATTTTGCAACCATGGGCTATAGTCCAGCAGAAATAAGCAAAAAATCCTTGCATTTCAAATTTCTGTATTTTTGTTAATAATTGGTTCTCAGAGATAAATTTTAAAACTTGTGCTCAGAAATGGACGCTTGTTATTATCTATAGCATAGAAATCGTTTTTTGCGAATTCGGGAAAAATTACCATTTTGCAACCATGGGCTATAGTCCAGCAGAATTAAGCAAAATAGCCTCGAATTTAATATCTCTGTATTTTTGTTAATAATTGGTTTTCAGAGCTAAATTTTCAATCTTGTGCTCAGAAATGGACGCTTGTTATTATCTATAGCATAGAAATCGTTTTTTGCGAATTCGGGAAAAATGACCATTTTGCAACCATGGGCTATAGTCCAGCAGAATTAAGCAAAAAATCCTTGCATTTCAAATTTCTGTATTTTTGTCAATAATTGGTTCTCAGAGCTAAATTATTATTGTTATTATCTATAGCATAGAAATCGTTTTTTGCGAATTCGGGAAAAATGACCATTTTGCAACCATGGGCTATAGTCCAGCAGAATTAAGCAAAAAAGCCTCGCATTTCAAATTTCTGTATTTTTGTCAATAATTGGTTCTCAGAGCTAAATTTTCAAACTTGTGCTCAGAAATGGATGCCTATGATTACCAATGTCATAGAAATCGTTTTTTGCGAATTCGGGAAAAAAGTGCATTTTGAAACCATGGGCTATAGTCCAGCAGAATTAAGCAAAAAAGCCTCGCATTTCAAATTTCTGTATTTTTGTCAATAATTGGTTCTCAGAGCTAAATTTTAAAACTTGTGCTCAGAAATGGACGCTTGTTATTATCTATAGCATAGAAATCATTTTTTGCGAATTCGGGAAAAATGACCATTTTGCAACCATGGGCTATAGTCCAGCAGAATTAAGCAAAAAAGCCTCGCTTTTAATATCTCTGTATTTTTGTTAATAATTGGTTCTCAGAGCTAAATTTTCAATCTTGTGCTCATAAATGGACGCTTGTTATTATCTCTAGCATAGAAATCGTTTTTTGCGAATTCGGGGAAAATGACCATTTTGCAACCATGGGCTATAGTCCAGCAGAATTAAGCAAAAAATCCTTGCATTTCAAATTTCTGTATTTTTGTCAATAATTGGTTCTCAGAGCTAAATTTTCAAACTTGTGCTCAGAAATGGACGCTTGTTATTATCTATAGCATAGAAATCGTTTTTTGCGAATTCGGGAAAAATGACCATTTTGCAACCATGGGCTATAGTCCAGCAGAATTAAGCAAAAAATCCTTGCATTTCAAATTTCTGTATTTTTGTTAATAATTGGTTCTCAGAGCTAAATTTTAAAACTTGTGCTCAGAAATGGACGCTTGTTATTATCTATAGCATAGAAATCGTTTTTTGCGAATTCGGGAAAAATGACCATTTTGCAACCATGGGCTATAGTCCAGCAGAATTTAGCAAAAAATCCTTGCATTTCAAATTTCTGTATTTTTGTTAATAATTGGTTCTCAGAGCTAAATTTTCAATCTTGTGCTCAGAAATGGACGCTTGTTATTATCTATAGCATAGAAACCGTTTTTTGCGAATTCGGGAAAAATGACCATTTTGCAACCATGGGCTATAGTCCAGCAGAATTTAGCAAAAAATCCTTGCATTTAATATCTCTGTATTTTTGTCAATAATTGGTTCTCAGAGCTAAATTTTAAAACTTGTGCTCAGAAATGGACGCTTGTTATTATCTATAGCATAGAAATCGTTTTTTGCGAATTCGGGAAAAATGACCATTTTGCAACCATGGGCTATAGTCCAGCAGAATTAAGCAAAAAAGCCTCGCATTTAATATCTCTGTATTTTTGTTAATAATTGGTTCTCAGAGCTAAATTTTAAAACTTGTGCTCAGAAATGGATGCTTGTTATTATCTATAGCATAAAAATCGTTTTTTGCGAATTCGGGAAAAATGACCATTTTGCAACCATGGGCTATAGTCCAGCAGAATTAAGCAAAAAAGCCTCGAATTTAATATCTCTGTATTTTTGTTAATAATTGGTTCTCAGAGCTAAATTTTAAAACTTGTGCTCAGAAATGGACGCTTGTTATTATTTATAGCATAGAAATCGTTTTTTGCGAATTCGGGAAAAATGACCATTTTGCAACCATGGGCTATAGTCCAGCAGAATTTAGCAAAAAGTCCTTGCATTTCAAATTTCTGTATTTTTGTCAATAATTGGTTCTCAGAGCTAAATTTTCAAACTTGTGCTCAGAAATGGACGCTTGTTATTATCTATAGCATAGAAATCGTTTTTTGCGAATTCGGGAAAAATGACCATTTTGCAACCATGGGCTATAGTCCAGCAGAATTAAGCAAAAAAGCCTCGAATTTAATATCTCTGTATTTTTGTTAATAATTGGTTCTCAGAGCTAAATTTAAAAACTTGTGCTCAGAAATGGACGCTTGTTATTATCTATAGCATAGAAATCGTTTTTTGCGAATTCGGGAAAAATGACCATTTTGCAACCATGGGCTATAGTCCAGCAGAATTAAGCAAAAAAGCCTCGAATTTAATATCTCTGTATTTTTGTTAATAATTGGTTCTCAGAGCTAAATTTTAAAACTTGTGCTCAGAAATGGACGCTTGTTATTATCTATAGCATAGAAATCGTTTTTTGCGAATTCGGGAAAAATGACCATTTTGCAACCATGGGCTATAGTCCAGCAGAATTTAGCAAAAAATCCTTGCATTTCAAATTTCTGTATTTTTGTCAATAATTGGTTCTCAGAGCTAAATTTTCAAACTTGTGCTCAGAAATGGACGATTGTTATTATCTATAGCATAGAAATCGTTTTTTGCGAATTCGGGAAAAATGACCATTTTGCAACCATGGGCTATAGTCCAGCAGAAATAAGCAAAAAATCCTTGCATTTCAAATTTCTGTATTTTTGTTAATAATTGGTTCTCAGAGATAAATTTTAAAACTTGTGCTCAGAAATGGACGCTTGTTATTATCTATAGCATAGAAATCGTTTTTTGCGAATTCGGGAAAAATTACCATTTTGCAACCATGGGCTATAGTCCAGCAGAATTAAGCAAAATAGCCTCGAATTTAATATCTCTGTATTTTTGTTAATAATTGGTTTTCAGAGCTAAATTTTCAATCTTGTGCTCAGAAATGGACGCTGGTTATTATCTATAGCATAGAAATCGTTTTTTGCGAATTCGGGAAAAATGACCATTTTGCAACCATGGGCTATAGTCCAGCAGAATTAAGCAAAAAATCCTTGCATTTCAAATTTCTGTATTTTTGTCAATAATTGGTTCTCAGAGCTAAATTATTATTGTTATTATCTATAGCATAGAAATCGTTTTTTGCGAATTCGGGAAAAATGACCATTTTGCAACCATGGGCTATAGTCCAGCAGAATTAAGCAAAAAAGCCTCGCATTTCAAATTTCTGTATTTTTGTCAATAATTGGTTCTCAGAGCTAAATTTTCAAACTTGTGCTCAGAAATGGATGCCTATGATTACCAATGTCATAGAAATCGTTTTTTGCGAATTCGGGAAAAAAGTGCATTTTGAAACCATGGGCTATAGTCCAGCAGAATTAAGCAAAAAAGCCTCGCATTTCAAATTTCTGTATTTTTGTCAATAATTGGTTCTCAGAGCTAAATTTTAAAACTTGTGCTCAGAAATGGACGCTTGTTATTATCTATAGCATAGAAATCGTTTTTTGCGAATTCGGGAAAAATGACCATTTTGCAACCATGGGCTATAGTCCAGCAGAATTAAGCAAAAAAGCCTCGCTTTTAATATCTCTGTATTTTTGTTAATAATTGGTTCTCAGAGCTAAATTTTCAATCTTGTGCTCATAAATGGACGCTTGTTATTATCTATAGCATAGAAATCGTTTTTTGCGAATTCGGGAAAAATGACCATTTTGCAACCATGGGCTATAGTCCAGCAGAATTAAGCAAAAAATCCTTGCATTTCAAATTTCTGTATTTTTGTCAATAATTGGTTCTCAGAGCTAAATTTTAAAACTTGTGCTCAGAAATGGACGCTTGTTATTATCTATAACATAGAAATCGTTTTTTGCGAATTCGGGAAAAATGACCATTTTGCAACCATGGGCTATAGTCCAGCAGAATTTAGCAAAAAATCCTTGCATTTCAAATTTCTGTATTTTTGTCAATAATTGGTTCTCAGAGCTAAATTTTCAATCTTGTGCTCAGAAATGGACGCTTGTTATTATCTATAGCATAGAAATCGTTTTTTGCGAATTCGGGAAAAATGACCATTTTGCAACCATGGGCTATAGTCCAGCAGAATTAAGCAAAAAAGCCTCGATTTTAATATCTCTGTATTTTTGTTAATAATTGGTTCTCAGAGCTAAATTTTAAAACTTGTGCTCAGAAATGGACGCTTGTTATTATCTATAGCATAGAAATCGTTTTTTGCGAATTCGGGAAAAATGACCATTTTGCAACCATGGGCTATAGTCCAGCAGAATTTAGCAAAAAATCCTTGCATTTCAAATTTCTGTATTTTTGTCAATAATTGGTTCTCAGAGCTTAATTTTAAAACTTGTGCTCAGAAATGGACGCTTGTTATTATCTATAGCATAGAAATCGTTTTTTGCGAATTCGGGAAAAATGACCATTTTGCAACCATGGGCTATAGTCCAGCAGAATTAAGCAAAAAATCCTTGCATTTCAAATTTCTGTATTTTTGTCAATAATTGGTTCTCAGAGCTAAATTTTAAAACTTGTACTTAGAAATGGACGCTTGTTATTATCTATAGCAAAGAAATCGTTTTTTGCGAATTCGGGAAAAATGACCATTTTGCAACCATGGGCTATAGTCCAGCAGAATTTAGCAAAAAATCCTTGCATTTCAAATTTCTGTATTTTTGTCAATAATTGGTTCTCAGAGCTAAATTTTCAATCTTGTGCTCAGAAATGGACGCTTGTTATTATCTATAGCATAGAAATCGTTTTTTGCGAATTCGGGAAAAATGACCATTTTGCAACCATGGGCTATAGTCCAGCAGAATTAAGCAAAAAAGCCTCGCATTTAATATCTCTGTATTTTTGTTAATAATTGGTTCTCAGAGCTAAATTTTAAAACTTGTGCTCAGAAATGGTTATTATCTATAGCATAGAAATCGTTTTTTGCGAATTCGGGAAAAATGACCATTTTGCAACCATGGGCTATAGTCCAGCAGAATTAAGCAAAAAAGCCTCGAATTTAATATCTCTGTATTTTTGTTAATAATTGGTTCTCAGAGCTAAATTTTAAAACTTGTGCTCAGAAATGGACGCTTGTTATTATTTATAGCATAGAAATCGTTTTTTGCGAATTCGGGAAAAATGACCATTTTGCAACCATGGGCTATAGTCCAGCAGAATTTAGCAAAAAATCCTTGCATTTCAAATTTCTGTATTTTTGTCAATAATTGGTTCTCAGAGCTAAATTTTCAAACTTGTGCTCAGAAATGGACGCTTGTTATTATCTATAGCATAGAAATCGTTTTTTGCGAATTCGGGAAAAATGACCATTTTGCAACCATGGGCTATAGTCCAGCAGAATTAAGCAAAAAATCCTTGCATTTCAAATTTCTGTATTTTTGTTAATAATTGGTTCTCAGAGCTAAATTTTAAAACTTGTGCTCTGAAATGGACGCTTGTTATTATCTATAGCATAGATATCGTTTTTTGCGAATTCGGGAAAAATGACCATTTTGCAACCATGGGCTATAGTCCAGCAGAATTTAGCAAAAAATCCTTGCATTTCAAATTTCTGTATTTTTGTCAATAATTGGTTCTCAGAGCTAAATTTTCAAACTTGTGCTCAGAAATGGACGCTTGTTATTATCTATAGCATAGAAATCGTTTTTTGCGAATTCGGGAAAAATGACCATTTTGCAACCATGGGCTATAGTCCAGCAGAATTTAGCAAAAAATCCTTGCATTTAATATCCCTGTATTTTTGTGAATAATTGGTTCTCAGAGCTAAATTTTAAAACTTGTGCTCAGAAATGGACGCTTGTTATTATCTATAGCATAGAAATCGTTTTTTGCGAATTCGGGAAAAATGACCATTTTGCAACCATGGGCTATAGTCCAGCAGAATTAAGCAAAAAAGCCTCGCATTTAATATCTCTGTATTTTTGTTAATAATAGGTTCTCAGAGCTAAATTTTAAAACTTGTGCTCAGAAATGGACGCTTGTTATTATCTATAGCATAGAAATCGTTTTTTGCGAATTCGGGAAAAATGACCATTTTGCAACCATGGGCTATAGTCCAGCAGAATTTAGCAAAAAATCCTTGCATTTCAAATTTCTGTATTTTTGTCAATAATTGGTTCTCAGAGCTAAATTTTCAATCTTGTGCTCAGAAATGGACGCTGGTTATTATCTATAGCATAGAAATTGTTTTTTGCGAATTCGGGAAAAATGACCATTTTGCAACCATGGGCTATAGTCCAGCAGAATTTAGCAAAAAATCCTTGCATTTCAAATTTCTGTATTTTTGTCAATAATTGGTTCTCAGAGCTAAATTTTCAAACTTGTGCTCAGAAATGGACGCTTGTTATTATCTATAGCATAGAAATCGTTTTTTGCGAATTCGGGAAAAATGACCATTTTGCAACCATGGGCTATAGTCCAGCAGAATTAAGCAAAAAATCCTTGCATTTCAAATTTCTGTATTTTTGTTAATAATTGGTTCTCAGAGCTAAATTTTAAAACTTGTGCTCAGAAATGGACGCTTGTTATTATCTATAGCATAGAAATCGTTTTTTGCGAATTCGGGAAAAATGACCATTTTGCAACCATGGGCTATAGTCCAGCAGAATTTAGCAAAAAATCCTTGCATTTCAAATTTCTGTATTTTTGTTAATAATTGGTTCTCAGAGCTAAATTTTCAATCTTGTGCTCAGAAATGGACGCTTGTTATTATCTATAGCATAGAAATTGTTTTTTGCGAATTCGGGAAAAATTACCATTTTGCAACCATGGGCTATAGTCCAGCAGAATTAAGCAAAAAAGCCTCGCATTTAATATCTCTGTATTTTTGTTAATAATTGGTTCTCAGAGCTAACTTTTCAATCTTGTGCTCAAAAATGGACGCTTGTTATTATCTATAGCATAGAAATCGTTTTTTGCGAATTCGGGAAAAATGACCATTTTGCAACCATGGGCTATAGTCCAGCAGAATTAAGCAAAAAAGCCTCGAAATTAATATCTATGTATTTTTGTTAATAATTGGTTCTCAGAGCTAAATTTTAAAACTTGTGCTCAGAAATGGACGCTTGTTATTATCTATAGCATAGAAATCGTTTTTTGCGAATTCGGGAAAAATTACCATTTTGCAACCATGGGCTATAGTCCAGCAGAATTAAGCAAAAAAGCCTCGAATTTAATATCTCTGTATTTTTGTTAATAATTGGTTCTCAGAGCTAAATTTTAAAACTTGTGCTCAGAAATGAACGCTTGTTATTATCTATAGCATAGAAATCGTTTTTTGCGAATTCGGGAAAAATTACCATTTTGCAACCATGGGCTATAGTCCAGCAGAATTAAGCAAAAAAGCCTCGAATTTAATATCTCTGTATTTTTGTTAATAATTGGTTCTCAGAGCTAAATTTTAAAACTTGTGCTCAGAAACGAACGCTTGTTATTATCTATAGCATAGAAATCGTTTTTTGCGAATTCGGGAAAAATGACCATTTTGCAACCATGGGCTATAGTCCAGCAGAATTTAGCAAAAAATCCTTGCATTTAATATCTCTGTATTTTTGTCAATAATTGGTTCTCAGAGCTAAATTTTAAAACTTGTGCTCAGAAATGGACGCTTGTTATTATCTATAGCATAGAAATCGTTTTTTGTGAATTCGGGAAAAATGACCATTTTGCAACCATGGGCTATAGTCCAGCAGAATTTAGCAAAAAATCCTTGCATTTCAAATTTCTGTATTTTTGTCAATAATTGGTTCTCAGAGCTAAATTTTCAAACTTGTGCTCAGAAATGGACGCTTGTTATTATCTATAGCATAGAAATCGTTTTTTGCGAATTCGGGAAAAATGACCATTTTGCAACCATGGGCTATAGTCCAGCAGAATTTAGCAAAAAATCCTTGCATTTCAAATTTCTGTATTTTTGTTAATAATTGGTTCTCAGAGCTAAATTTTAAAACTTGTGCTCAGAAATGGACGTTTGTTATTATCTATAGCATAGAAATCGTTTTTTGCGAATTCGGGAAAAATGGCCATTTTGCAACCATGGGCTATAGTCCAGCAGAATTAAGCAAAATAGCCTCGAATTTAATATCTCTGTATTTTTGTTAATAATTGGTTCTCAGAGCTAAATTTTCAATCTTGTGCTCAGAAATGGACGCTTGTTATTATCTATAGCATAGAAATCGTTTTTTGCGAATTCGGGAAAAATGACCATTTTGCAACCATGGGCTATAGTCCAGCAGAATTAAGCAAAAAATCCTTGCATTTCAAATTTCTGTATTTTTGTCAATAATTGGTTTTCAGAGCTAAATTTTCAAACTTGTGCTCAGAAATGGACGCTTGTTATTATCTATAGCATAGAAATCGTTTTTTGCGAATTCGGGAAAAATGACCATTTTGCAACCATGGGCTATAGTCCAGCAGAATTAAGCAAAAAAGCCTCGCATTTCAAATTTCTGTATTTTTGTCAATAATTGGTTCTCAGAGCTAAATTTTCAAACTTGTGCTCAGAAATGGATGCCTATGATTACCAATGTCATAGAAATCGTTTTTTGCGAATTCGGGAAAAAAGTGCATTTTGAAACCATGGGCTATAGTGCAGCAGAATTAAGCAAAAAAGCCTCGCATTTCAAATTTCTGTATTTTTGTCAATAATTGGTTCTCAGAGCTAAATTTTAAAACTTGTGCTCAGAAATGGACGCTTGTTATTATCTATAGCATAGAAATCGTTTTTTGCGAATTCGGGAAAAATGACCATTTTGCAACCATGGGCTATAGTCCAGCAGAATTAAGCAAAAAAGCCTCGCATTTAATATCTCTGTATTTTTGTTAATAATTGGTTCTCAGAGCTAAATTTTCAATCTTGTGCTCATAAATGGATGCTTGTTATTATCTATAGCATAGAAATCGTTTTTTGCGAATTCGGGAAAAATGACCATTTTGCAACCATGGGCTATAGTCCAGCAGAATTAAGCAAAAAATCCTTGCATTTCAAATTTCTGTATTTTTGTCAATAATTGGTTCTCAGAGCTAAATTTTCAAACTTGTGCTCAGAAATGGACGCTTGTTATTATCTATAGCATAGAAATCGTTTTTTGCGAATTCGGGAAAAATGACCATTTTGCAACCATGGGCTATAGTCCAGCAGAATTAAGCAAAAAATCCTTGCATTTCAAATTTCTGTATTTTTGTTAATAATTGGTTCTCAGAGCTAAATTTTAAAACTTGTGCTCTGAAATGGACGCTTGTTATTATCTATAGCATAGATATCGTTTTTTGCGAATTCGGGAAAAATGACCATTTTGCAACCATGGGCTATAGTCCAGCAGAATTTAGCAAAAAATCCTTGCATTTCAAATTTCTGTATTTTTGTCAATAATTGGTTCTCAGAGCTAAATTTTCAAACTTGTGCTCAGAAATGGACGCTTGTTATTATCTATAGCATAGAAATCGTTTTTTGCGAGTTCGGGAAAAATGACCATTTTGCAACCATGGGCTATAGTCCAGCAGAATTTAGCAAAAAATCCTTGCATTTAATATCCCTGTATTTTTGTGAATAATTGGTTCTCAGAGCTAAATTTTAAAACTTGTGCTCAGAAATGGACGCTTGTTATTATCTATAGCATAGAAATCGTTTTTTGCGAATTCGGGAAAAATGACCATTTTGCAACCATGGGCTATAGTCCAGCAGAATTAAGCAAAAAAGCCTCGCATTTAATATCTCTGTATTTTTGTTAATAATAGGTTCTCAGAGCTAAATTTTAAAACTTGTGCTCAGAAATGGACGCTTGTTATTATCTATAGCTTAGAAATCGTTTTTTGCGAATTCGGGAAAAATGACCATTTTGCAACCATGGGCTATAGTCCAGCAGAATTTAGCAAAAAATCCTTGCATTTCAAATTTCTGTATTTTTGTCAATAATTGGTTCTCAGAGCTAAATTTTCAATCTTGTGCTCAGAAATGGACGCTGGTTATTATCTATAGCATAGAAATTGTTTTTTGCGAATTCGGGAAAAATGACCATTTTGCAACCATGGGCTATAGTCCAGCAGAATTTAGCAAAAAATCCTTGCATTTCAAATTTCTGTATTTTTGTCAATAATTGGTTCTCAGAGCTAAATTTTCAAACTTGTGCTCAGAAATGGATGCTTGTTATTATCTATAGCATAGAAATCGTTTTTTGCGAATTCGGGAAAAATGACCATTTTGCAACCATGGGCTATAGTCCAGCAGAATTAAGCAAAAAATCCTTGCATTTCAAATTTCTGTATTTTTGTTAATAATTGGTTCTCAGAGCTAAATTTTAAAACTTGTGCTCAGAAATGGACGCTTGTTATTATCTATAGCATAGAAATCGTTTTTTGCGAATTCGGGAAAAATGACCATTTTGCAACCATGGGCTATAGTCCAGCAGAATTTAGCAAAAAATCCTTGCATTTCAAATTTCTGTATTTTTGTTAATAATTGGTTCTCAGAGCTAAATTTTCAATCTTGTGCTCAGAAATGGACGCTTGTTATTATCTATAGCATAGAAATTGTTTTTTGCGAATTCGGGAAAAATTACCATTTTGCAACCATGGGCTATAGTCCAGCAGAATTAAGCAAAAAAGCCTCGCATTTAATATCTCTGTATTTTTGTTAATAATTGGTTCTCAGAGCTAACTTTTCAATCTTGTGCTCAAAAATGGACGCTTGTTATTATTTATAGCATAGAAATCGTTTTTTGCGAATTCGGGAAAAATGACCATTTTGCAACCATGGGCTATAGTCCAGCAGAATTAAGCAAAAAAGCCTCGAAATTAATATCTATGTATTTTTGTTAATAATTGGTTCTCAGAGCTAAATTTTAAAACTTGTGCTCAGAAATGGACGCTTGTTATTATCTATAGCATAGAAATCGTTTTTTGCGAATTCGGGAAAAATTACCATTTTGCAACCATGGGCTATAGTCCAGCAGAATTAAGCAAAAAAGCCTCGAATTTAATATCTCTGTATTTTTGTTAATAATTGGTTCTCAGAGCTAAATTTTAAAACTTGTGCTCAGAAATGAACGCTTGTTATTATCTATAGCATAGAAATCGTTTTTTGCGAATTCGGGAAAAATTACCATTTTGCAACCATGGGCTATAGTCCAGCAGAATTAAGCAAAAAAGCCTCGAATTTAATATCTCTGTATTTTTGTTAATAATTGGTTCTCAGAGCTAAATTTTAAAACTTGTGCTCAGAAACGAACGCTTGTTATTATCTATAGCATAGAAATCGTTTTTTGCGAATTCAGGAAAAATGACCATTTTGCAACCATGGGCTATAGTCCAGCAGAATTTAGCAAAAAATCCTTGCATTTAATATCTCTGTATTTTTGTCAATAATTGGTTCTCAGAGCTAAATTTTAAAACTTGTGCTCAGAAATGGACGCTTGTTATTATCTATAGCATAGAAATCGTTTTTTGCGAATTCGGGAAAAATGACCATTTTGCAACCATGGGCTATAGTCCAGCAGAATTTAGCAAAAAATCCTTGCATTTCAAATTTCTGTATTTTTGTCAATAATTGGTTCTCAGAGCTAAATTTTCAAACTTGTGCTCAGAAATGGACGCTTGTTATTATCTATAGCATAGAAATCGTTTTTTGCGAATTCGGGAAAAATGACCATTTTGCAACCATGGGCTATAGTCCAGCAGAATTTAGCAAAAAATCCTTGCATTTCAAATTTCTGTATTTTTGTTAATAATTGGTTCTCAGAGCTAAATTTTAAAACTTGTGCTCAGAAATGGACGTTTGTTATTATCTATAGCATAGAAATCGTTTTTTGCGAATTCGGGAAAAATGGCCATTTTGCAACCATGGGCTATAGTCCAGCAGAATTAAGCAAAATAGCCTCGAATTTAATATCTCTGTATTTTTGTTAATAATTGGTTCTCAGAGCTAAATTTTCAATCTTGTGCTCAGAAATGGACGCTTGTTATTATCTATAGCATAGAAATCGTTTTTTGCGAATTCGGGAAAAATGACCATTTTGCAACCATGGGCTATAGTCCAGCAGAATTAAGCAAAAAATCCTTGCATTTCAAATTTCTGTATTTTTGTCAATAATTGGTTTTCAGAGCTAAATTTTCAAACTTGTGCTCAGAAATGGACGCTTGTTATTATCTATAGCATAGAAATCGTTTTTTGCGAATTCGGGAAAAATGACCATTTTGCAACCATGGGCTATAGTCCAGCAGAATTAAGCAAAAAAGCCTCGCATTTCAAATTTCTGTATTTTTGTCAATAATTGGTTCTCAGAGCTAAATTTTCAAACTTGTGCTCAGAAATGGATGCCTATGATTACCAATGTCATAGAAATCGTTTTTTGCGAATTCGGGAAAAAAGTGCATTTTGAAACCATGGGCTATAGTGCAGCAGAATTAAGCAAAAAAGCCTCGCATTTCAAATTTCTGTATTTCTGTCAATAATTGGTTCTCAGAGCTACATTTTAAAACTTGTGCTCAGAAATGGACGCTTGTTATTATCTATAGCATAGAAATCGTTTTTTGCGAATTCGGGAAAAATGACCATTTTGCAACCATGGGCTATAGTCCAGCAGAATTAAGCAAAAAAGCCTCGCATTTAATATCTCTGTATTTTTGTTAATAATTGGTTCTCAGAGCTAAATTTTCAATCTTGTGCTCATAAATGGATGCTTGTTATTATCTATAGCATAGAAATCGTTTTTTGCGAATTCGGGAAAAATGACCATTTTGCAACCATGGGCTATAGTCCAGCAGAATTAAGCAAAAAATCCTTGCATTTCAAATTTCTGTATTTTTGTCAATAATTGGTTCTCAGAGCTAAATTTTCAAACTTGTGCTCAGAAATGGACGCTTGTTATTATCTATAGCATAGAAATCGTTTTTTGCGAATTCGGGAAAAATGACCATTTTGCAACCATGGGCTATAGTCCAGCAGAATTAAGCAAAAAATCCTTGCATTTCAAATTTCTGTATTTTTGTTAATAATTGGTTCTCAGAGCTAAATTTTAAAACTTGTGCTCTGAAATGGACGCTTGTTATTATCTATAGCATAGATATCGTTTTTTGCGAATTCGGGAAAAATGACCATTTTGCAACCATGGGCTATAGTCCAGCAGAATTTAGCAAAAAATCCTTGCATTTCAAATTTCTGTATTTTTGTCAATAATTGGTTCTCAGAGCTAAATTTTCAAACTTGTGCTCAGAAATGGACGCTTGTTATTATCTATAGCATAGAAATCGTTTTTTGCGAATTCGGGAAAAATGACCATTTTGCAACCATGGGCTATAGTCCAGCAGAATTAAGCAAAAAAGCCTCGCATTTAATATCTCTGTATTTTTGTTAATAATAGGTTCTCAGAGCTAAATTTTAAAACTTGTGCTCAGAAATGGACGCTTGTTATTATCTATAGCATAGAAATCGTTTTTTGCGAATTCGGGAAAAATGACCATTTTGAAACCATGGGCTATAGTCCAGCAGAATTTAGCAAAAAATCCTTGCATTTCAAATTTCTGTATTTTTGTCAATAATTGGTTCTCAGAGCTAAATTTTCAATCTTGTGCTCAGAAATGGACGCTGGTTATTATCTATAGCATAGAAATTGTTTTTTGCGAATTCGGGAAAAATGACCATTTTGCAACCATGGGCTATAGTCCAGCAGAATTTAGCAAAAAATCCTTGCATTTCAAATTTCTGTATTTTTGTCAATAATTGGTTCTCAGAGCTAAATTTTCAAACTTGTGCTCAGAAATGGATGCTTGTTATTATCTATAGCATAGAAATCGTTTTTTGCGAATTCGGGAAAAATGACCATTTTGCAACCATGGGCTATAGTCCAGCAGAATTAAGCAAAAAATCCTTGCATTTCAAATTTCTGTATTTTTGTTAATAATTGGTTCTCAGAGCTAAATTTTAAAACTTGTGCTCAGAAATGGACGCTTGTTATTATCTATAGCATAGAAATCGTTTTTTGCGAATTCGGGAAAAATGACCATTTTGCAACCATGGGCTATAGTCCAGCAGAATTTAGCAAAAAATCCTTGCATTTCAAATTTCTGTATTTTTGTTAATAATTGGTTCTCAGAGCTAAATTTTCAATCTTGTGCTCAGAAATGGACGCTTGTTATTATCTATAGCATAGAAATTGTTTTTTGCGAATTCGGGAAAAATTACCATTTTGCAACCATGGGCTATAGTCCAGCAGAATTAAGCAAAAAAGCCTCGCATTTAATATCTCTGTATTTTTGTTAATAATTGGTTCTCAGAGCTAACTTTTCAATCTTGTGCTCAAAAATGGACGCTTGTTATTATCTATAGCATAGAAATCGTTTTTTGCGAATTCGGGAAAAATGACCATTTTGCAACCATGGGCTATAGTCCAGCAGAATTAAGCAAAAAATCCTTGCATTTCAAATTTCTGTATTTTTGTCAATAATTGGTTCTCAGAGCTAAATTTTCAAACTTGTGCTCAGAAATGGACGCTTGTTATTATCTATAGCATAGAAATCGTTTTTTGCGAATTCGGGAAAAATGACCATTTTGCAACCATGGGCTATAGTCCAGCAGAATTAAGCAAAAAATCCTTGCATTTCAAATTTCTGTATTTTTGTTAATAATTGGTTCTCAGAGCTAAATTTTAAAACTTGTGCTCTGAAATGGACGCTTGTTATTATCTATAGCATAGATATCGTTTTTTGCGAATTCGGGAAAAATGACCATTTTGCAACCATGGGCTATAGTCCAGCAGAATTTAGCAAAAAATCCTTGCATTTCAAATTTCTGTATTTTTGTCAATAATTGGTTCTCAGAGCTAAATTTTCAAACTTGTGCTCAGAAATGGACGCTTGTTATTATCTATAGCATAGAAATCGTTTTTTGCGAATTCGGGAAAAATGACCATTTTGCAACCATGGGCTATAGTCCAGCAGAATTAAGCAAAAAAGCCTCGCATTTAATATCTCTGTATTTTTGTTAATAATAGGTTCTCAGAGCTAAATTTTAAAACTTGTGCTCAGAAATGGACGCTTGTTATTATCTATAGCATAGAAATCGTTTTTTGCGAATTCGGGAAAAATGACCATTTTGCAACCATGGGCTATAGTCCAGCAGAATTTAGCAAAAAATCCTTGCATTTCAAATTTCTGTATTTTTGTCAATAATTGGTTCTCAGAGCTAAATTTTCAATCTTGTGCTCAGAAATGGACGCTGGTTATTATCTATAGCATAGAAATTGTTTTTTGCGAATTCGGGAAAAATGACCATTTTGCAACCATGGGCTATAGTCCAGCAGAATTTAGCAAAAAATCCTTGCATTTCAAATTTCTGTATTTTTGTCAATAATTGGTTCTCAGAGCTAAATTTTCAAACTTGTGCTCAGAAATGGATGCTTGTTATTATCTATAGCATAGAAATCGTTTTTGCGAATTCGGGAAAAATGACCATTTTGCAACCATGGGCTATAGTCCAGCAGAATTAAGCAAAAAATCCTTGCATTTCAAATTTCTGTATTTTTGTTAATAATTGGTTCTCAGAGCTAAATTTTAAAACTTGTGCTCAGAAATGGACGCTTGTTATTATCTATAGCATAGAAATCGTTTTTTGCGAATTCGGGAAAAATGACCATTTTGCAACCATGGGCTATAGTCCAGCAGAATTTAGCAAAAAATCCTTGCATTTCAAATTTCTGTATTTTTGTTAATAATTGGTTCTCAGAGCTAAATTTTCAATCTTGTGCTCAGAAATGGACGCTTGTTATTATCTATAGCATAGAAATTGTTTTTTGCGAATTCGGGAAAAATTACCATTTTGCAACCATGGGCTATAGTCCAGCAGAATTAAGCAAAAAAGCCTCGCATTTAATATCTCTGTATTTTTGTTAATAATTGGTTCTCAGAGCTAACTTTTCAATCTTGTGCTCAAAAATGGACGCTTGTTATTATCTATAGCATAGAAATCGTTTTTTGCGAATTCGGGAAAAATGACCATTTTGCAACCATGGGCTATAGTCCAGCAGAATTAAGCAAAAAAGCCTCGAAATTAATATCTATGTATTTTTGTTAATAATTGGTTCTCAGAGCTAAATTTTAAAACTTGTGCTCAGAAATGGACGCTTGTTATTATCTATAGCATAGAAATCGTTTTTTGCGAATTCGGGAAAAATTACCATTTTGCAACCATGGGCTATAGTCCAGCAGAATTAAGCAAAAAAGCCTCGAATTTAATATCTCTGTATTTTTGTTAATAATTGGTTCTCAGAGCTAAATTTTAAAACTTGTGCTCAGAAATGAACGCTTGTTATTATCTATAGCATAGAAATCGTTTTTTGCGAATTCGGGAAAAATTACCATTTTGCAACCATGGGCTATAGTCCAGCAGAATTAAGCAAAAAAGCCTCGAATTTAATATCTCTGTATTTTTGTTAATAATTGGTTCTCAGAGCTAAATTTTAAAACTTGTGCTCAGAAACGAACGCTTGTTATTATCTATAGCATAGAAATCGTTTTTTGCGAATTCGGGAAAAATGACCATTTTGCAACCATGGGCTATAGTCCAGCAGAATTTAGCAAAAAATCCTTGCATTTAATATCTCTGTATTTTTGTCAATAATTGGTTCTCAGAGCTAAATTTTAAAACTTGTGCTCAGAAATGGACGCTTGTTATTATCTATAGCATAGAAATCGTTTTTTGCGAATTCGGGAAAAATGACCATTTTGCAACCATGGGCTATAGTCCAGCAGAATTTAGCAAAAAATCCTTGCATTTCAAATTTCTGTATTTTTGTCAATAATTGGTTCTCAGAGCTAAATTTTCAAACTTGTGCTCAGAAATGGACGCTTGTTATTATCTATAGCATAGAAATCGTTTTTTGCGAATTCGGGAAAAATGACCATTTTGCAACCATGGGCTATAGTCCAGCAGAATTTAGCAAAAAATCCTTGCATTTCAAATTTCTGTATTTTTGTTAATAATTGGTTCTCAGAGCTAAATTTTAAAACTTGTGCTCAGAAATGGACGTTTGTTATTATCTATAGCATAGAAATCGTTTTTTGCGAATTCGGGAAAAATGGCCATTTTGCAACCATGGGCTATAGTCCAGCAGAATTAAGCAAAATAGCCTCGAATTTAATATCTCTGTATTTTTGTTAATAATTGGTTCTCAGAGCTAAATTTTCAATCTTGTGCTCAGAAATGGACGCTTGTTATTATCTATAGCATAGAAATCGTTTTTTGCGAATTCGGGAAAAATGACCATTTTGCAACCATGGGCTATAGTCCAGCAGAATTAAGCAAAAAATCCTTGCATTTCAAATTTCTGTATTTTTGTCAATAATTGGTTTTCAGAGCTAAATTTTCAAACTTGTGCTCAGAAATGGACGCTTGTTATTATCTATAGCATAGAAATCGTTTTTTGCGAATTCGGGAAAAATGACCATTTTGCAACCATGGGCTATAGTCCAGCAGAATTAAGCAAAAAAGCCTCGCATTTCAAATTTCTGTATTTTTGTCAATAATTGGTTCTCAGAGCTAAATTTTCAAACTTGTGCTCAGAAATGGATGCCTATGATTACCAATGTCATAGAAATCGTTTTTTGCGAATTCGGGAAAAAAGTGCATTTTGAAACCATGGGCTATAGTGCAGCAGAATTAAGCAAAAAAGCCTCGCATTTCAAATTTCTGTATTTTTGTCAATAATTGGTTCTCAGAGCTAAATTTTAAAACTTGTGCTCAGAAATGGACGCTTGTTATTATCTATAGCATAGAAATCGTTTTTTGCGAATTCGGGAAAAATGACCATTTTGCAACCATGGGCTATAGTCCAGCAGAATTAAGCAAAAAAGCCTCGCATTTAATATCTCTGTATTTTTGTTAATAATTGGTTCTCAGAGCTAAATTTTCAATCTTGTGCTCATAAATGGATGCTTGTTATTATCTATAGCATAGAAATCGTTTTTTGCGAATTCGGGAAAAATGACCATTTTGCAACCATGGGCTATATTCCAGCAGAATTAAGCAAAAAATCCTTGCATTTCAAATTTCTGTATTTTTGTCAATAATTGGTTCTCAGAGCTAAATTTTAAAACTTGTGCTCAGAAATGGACGCTTGTTATTATCATTAGCATAGAAATCGTTTTTTGCGAATTCGGGAAAAATGACCATTTTGCAACCATGGGCTATAGTCCAGCAGAATTAAGCAAAAAAGCCTCGAATTTAATATCTCTGTATTTTTGTTAATAATTGGTTCTCAGAGCTAAATTTTAAAACTTGTGCTCAGAAATGGATGCTTGTTATTATCTATAGCATAGAAATCGTTTTTTGCGAATTCGGGAAAAATGACCATTTTGCAACCATGGGCTATAGTCCAGCAGAATTTAGCAAAAAATCCTTGCATTTCAAATTTCTGTATTTTTGTATTTTTATCAATAATTGGTTCTCAGAGCTAAATTTTAAAACTTGTGCTCAGAAATAGACGCTTGTTATTATCTATAGCATAGAAATCGTTTTTTGCGAATTCGGGAAAAATGACCATTTTGCAACCATGGGCTATAGTCCAGCAGAATTTAGCAAAAAATCCTTGCATTTCAAATTTCTGTATTTTTGTCAATAATTGGTTCTCAGAGCTAAATTTTCAATCTTGTGCTCAGAAATGGACGCTTGTTATTATCTATAGCATAGAAATCGTTTTTTGCGAATTCGGGAAAAATGACCATTTTGCAACCATGGGCTATAGTCCAGCAGAATTTAGCAAAAAATCCTTGCATTTAATATCTCTGTATTTTTGTCAATAATTGGTTCTCAGAGCTAAATTTTAAAACTTGTGCTCAGAAATGGACGCTTGTTATTATCTATAGCATAGAAATCGTTTTTTGCGAATTCGGGAAAAATGACCATTTTGCAACCATGGGCTATAGTCCAGCAGAATTAAGCAAAAAAGCCTCGAATTTAATATCTCTGTCTTTTTGTTAATAATTGGTTCTCAGAGCTAAATTTTCAATCTTGTGCTCAGAAATGGACGCTTGTTATTATCTATAGCATAGAAATCGTTTTTTGCGAATTCGGGAAAAATGACCATTTTGCAACCATGGGCTATAGTCCAGCAGAATTTAGCAAAAAATCCTTGCATTTAATATCTCTGTATTTTTGTCAATAATTGGTTCTCAGAGCTAAATTTTAAAACTTGTGCTCAGAAATGGACGCTTGTTATTATCTATAGCATAGAAATCGTTTTTTGCGAATTCGGGAAAAATGACCATTTTGCAACCATGGGCTATAGTCCAGCAGAATTTAGCAAAAATCCTTGCATTTCAAATTTCTGTATTTTTGTCAATAATTGGTTCTCAGAGCTAAATTTTCAAACTTGTGCTCAGAAATGGACGCTTGTTATTATCTATAGCATAGAAATCGTTTTTTGCGAATTCGGGAAAAATTACCATTTTGCAACCATGGGCTATAGTCCAGCAGAATTAAGCAAAAAAGCCTCGAATTTAATATCTCTGTGTTTTTGTTAATAATTGGTTCTCAGAGCTAAATTTTAAAACTTGTGCTCAGAAATGGACGCTTGTTATTATCTATAGCATAGAAATCGTTTTTTGCGAATTCGGGAAAAATGACCATTTTGCAACCATGGGCTATAGTCCAGCAGAATTTAGCAAAAAATCCTTGCATTTAATATCTCTGTATTTTTGTTAATAATTGGTTCTCAGAGCTAAATTTAAAAACTTGTACTCAGAAATGGACGCTTGTTTTTATCTATAGCATAGAAATCGTTTTTTGCGAATTCGGGAAAAATGACCATTTTGCAACCATGGGCTATAGTCCAGCAGAATTTAGCAAAAAATCCTTGCATTTAATATCTCTGTATTTTTGTCAATAATTGGTTCTCAGAGCTAAATTTTAAAACTTGTGCTCAGAAATGGACGCTTGTTATTATCTATAGCATAGAAATCGTTTTTTGCGAATTCGGGAAAAATGACCATTTTGCAACCATGGGCTATAGTCCAGCAGAATTAAGCAAAAAAGCCTCGCATTTAATATCTCTGTATTTTTGTTAATAATTGGTTCTCAGAGCTAAATTTTCAAACTTGTGCTCAGAAATGGACGCTTGTTATTATCTATAGCATAGAAATCGTTTTTTGCGAATTCGGGAAAAATGACCATTTTGCAACCATGGGCTATAGTCCAGCAGAATTAAGCAAAAAATCCTTGCATTTCAAATTTCTGTATTTTTGTTAATAATTGGTTCTCAGAGCTAAATTTTAAAACTTGTGCTCAGAAATGGACGCTTGTTATTATTTATAGCATAGAAATCGTTTTTTGCGAATTCGGGAAAAATGACCATTTTGCAACCATGGGCTATAGTCCAGCAGAATTTAGCAAAAAATCCTTGCATTTCAAATTTCTGTATTTTTGTTAATAATTGGTTCTCAGAGCTAAATTTTCAATCTTGTGCTCAGAAATGGACGCTTGTTATTATCTATAGCATAGAAATCGTTTTTTGCGAATTCGGGAAAAATGACCATTTTGCAACCATGGGCTATAGTCCAGCAGAATTTAGCAAAAAATCCTTGCATTTAATATCTCTGTATTTTTGTCAATAATTGGTTCTCAGAGCTAAATTTTGAAACTTGTGCTCAGAAATGGACGCTTGTTATTATCTATAGCATAGAAATCGTTTTATGCGAATTCGGGAAAAATGACCATTTTGCAACCATGGGCTATAGTCCAGCAGAATTAAGCAAAAAAGCCTCGCATTTAATATCTCTGTATTTTTGTTAATAATCGGTTCTCAGAGCTAAATTTTCAACCTTGTGCTCAGAAATGGACGCTTGTTATTATCTATAGCATAGAAATCGTTTTTTGCGAATTCGGGAAAAATGACCATTTTGCAACCATGGGCTATAGTCCAGCAGAATTAAGCAAAAAAGCCTCGAATTTAATATCTCTGTATTTTTGTTAATAATTGGTTCTCAGAGCTAAATTTTAAAACTTGTGCTCAGAAATGGACGCTTGTTATTATCTATAGCATAGAAATCGTTTTTTGCGAATTCGGGAAAAATGACCATTTTGCAACCATGGGCTATAGTCCAGCAGAATTAAGCAAAAAAGCCTCGCATTTAATATCTCTGTATTTTTGTTAATAATTGGTTCTCAGAGCTAAATTTTCAATCTTGTGCTCAGAAATGGACGCTTGTTATTATCTGTAGCATAGAAATCGTTTTTTGCAAATTCGGGAAAAATGACCATTTTGCAACCATGGGCTTTAGTCCAGCAGAATTAAGCAAAAAAGCCTCGAATTTAATATCTCTGTATTTTTGTTAATAATTGGTTCTCAGAGCTAAATTTTAAAACTTGTGCTCAGAAATGGACGCTTGTTATTATCTATGGCATAGAAATCGTTTTTTGCGAATTCGGGAAAAATTACCATTTTGCAACCATGGGCTATAGTCCAGCAGAATTAAGCAAAAAAGCCTCGAATTTAATATCTCTGTATTTTTGTTAATAATTGGTTCTCAGAGCTAAATTTTAAAACCTGTGCTCAGAAATGAACGCTTGTTATTATCTATAGCATAGAAATCGTTTTTTGCGAATTCGGGAAAAATGACCATTTTGCAACCATGGGCTATAGTCCAGCAGAATTTAGCAAAAAATCCTTGCATTTAATATCTCTGTATTTTTGTCAATAATTGGTTCTCAGAGCCAAATTTTAAAACTTGTGCTCAGAAATGGATGCCTATGATTACCAATGTCATAGAAATCGTTTTTTGCGAATTCGGGAAAAAAGTGCATTTTGAAACCATGGGCCAATTTGCAACCATAGTCCAGCAGAATTTAGCAAAAAATCCTTGCATTTCAAATTTCTGTATTTTTGTCAATAATTGGTTCTCAGAGCTAAATTTTAAAACTTGTGCTCAGAAATGGACGCTTGTTATTATCTATAGCATAGAAATCGTTTTTTGCGAATTCGGGAAAAATGACCATTTTGCAACCATGGGCTATAGTCCAGCAGAATTAAGCAAAAAAGCCTCGAATTTAATATCTCTGTATTTTTGTTAATAATTGGTTCTTAGAGCTAAATTTTCAAACTTGTGCTCAGAAATGGATGCCTATGATTACCAATGTCATAGAAATCGTTTTTTGCGAATTCGGGAAAAAAGTGCATTTTGAAACCATGGGCCAATTTGCAACCATAGTCCAGCAGAATTTAGCAAAAAATCCTTGCATTTCAAATTTCTGTATTTTTGTCAATAATTGGTTCTCAGAGCTAAATTTTCAATCTTGTGCTCAGAAATGGACGCTTGTTATTAACTATAGCATAGAAATCGTTTTTTGCGAATTCGGGAAAAATGACCATTTTGCAACCATGGGCTATAGTCCAGCAGAATTAAGCAAAAAAGCCTCGAATTTAATATCTCTGTATTTTTGTTAATAATTGGTTCTCAGAGCTAAATTTTAAAACTTGTGCTCAGAAATGAACGCTTGTTATTATCTATAGCATAGAAATCGTTTTTTGCGAATTCGGGAAAAATGACCATTTTGCAACCATGGGCTATAGTCCAGCAGAATTAAGCAAAAAATCCTTGCATTTCAAATTTCTGTATTTTTGTTAATAATTGGTTCTCAGAGCTAAATTTTAAAACTTGTGCTCAGAAATGGACGCTTGTTATTATTTATAGCATAGAAATCGTTTTTTTGCGAATTCGGGAAAAATGACCATTTTGCAACCATGGGCTATAGTCCAGCAGAATTTAGCAAAAAATCCTTGCATTTCAAATTTCTGTATTTTTGTTAATAATTGGTTCTCAGAGCTAAATTTTCAATCTTGTGCTCAGAAATGGACGCTTGTTATTATCTATAGCATAGAAATCGTTTTTTGCGAATTCGGGAAAAATGACCATTTTGCAACCATGGGCTATAGTCCAGCAGAATTTAGCAAAAAATCCTTGCATTTAATATCTCTGTATTTTTGTCAATAATTGGTTCTCAGAGCTAAATTTTAAAACTTGTGCTCAGAAATGGACGCTTGTTATTATCTATAGCATAGAAATCGTTTTATGCGAATTCGGGAAAAATGACCATTTTGCAACCATGGGCTATAGTCCAGCAGAATTAAGCAAAAAAGCCTCGCATTTAATATTTCTGTATTTTTGTTAATAATCGGTTCTCAGAGCTAAATTTTCAACTTTGTGCTCAGAAATGGACGCTTGTTATTATCTATAGCATAGAAATCGTTTTTTGCGAATTCGGGAAAAATGACCATTTTGCAACCATGGGCTATAGTCCAGCAGAATTAAGCAAAAAATCCTTGCATTTCAAATTTCTGTATTTTTGTTAATAATTGGTTCTCAGAGCTAAATTTTAAAACTTGTGCTCAGAAATGGACGCTTGTTATTATTTAAAGCATAGAAATCGTTTTTTGCGAATTCGGGAAAAATGACCATTTTGCAACCATGGGCTATAGTCCAGCAGAATTTAGCAAAAAATCCTTGCATTTCAAATTTCTGTATTTTTGTTAATAATTGGTTCTCAGAGCTAAATTTTCAATCTTGTGCTCAGAAATGGACGCTTGTTATTATCTATAGCATAGAAATCGTTTTTTGCGAATTCGGGAAAAATGACCATTTTGCAACCATGGGCTATAGTCCAGCAGAATTTAGCAAAAAATCCTTGCATTTAATATCTCTGTATTTTTGTCAATAATTGGTTCTCAGAGCTAAATTTTAAAACTTGTGCTCAGAAATGGACGCTTGTTATTATCTATAGCATAGAAATCGTTTTATGCGAATTCGGGAAAAATGACCATTTTGCAACCATGGGCTATAGTCCAGCAGAATTAAGCAAAAAAGCCTCGCATTTAATATCTCTGTATTTTTGTTAATAATCGGTTCTCAGAGCTAAATTTTCAACCTTGTGCTCAGAAATGGACGCTTGTTATTATCTATAGCATAGAAATCGTTTTTTGCGAATTCGGGAAAAATGACCATTTTGCAACCATGGGCTATAGTCCAGCAGAATTAAGCAAAAAAGCCTCGAATTTAATATCTCTGTATTTTTGTTAATAATTGGTTCTCAGAGCTAAATTTTAAAACTTGTGCTCAGAAATGGACGCTTGTTATTATCTATAGCATAGAAATCGTTTTTTGCGAATTCGGGAAAAATTACCATTTTGCAACCATGGGCTATAGTCCAGCAGAATTAAGCAAAAAAGCCTCGCATTTAATATCTCTGTATTTTTGTTAATAATTGGTTCTCAGAGCTAAATTTTCAATCTTGTGCTCAGAAATGGACGCTTGTTATTATCTATAGCATAGAAATCGTTTTTTGCGAATTCGGGAAAAATGACCATTTTGCAACCATGGGCTATAGTCCAGCAGAATTAAGCAAAAAAGCCTCGAATTTAATATCTCTGTATTTTTGTTAATAATTGGTTCTCAGAGCTAAATTTTAAAACTTGTGCTCAGAAATGGACGCTTGTTATTATCTATGGCATAGAAATCGTTTTTTGCGAATTCGGGAAAAATTACCATTTTGCAACCATGGGCTATAGTCCAGCAGAATTAAGCAAAAAAGCCTCGAATTTAATATCTCTGTATTTTTGTTAATAATTGGTTCTCAGAGCTAAATTTTAAAACTTGTGCTCAGAAATGAACGCTTGTTATTATCTATAGCATAGAAATCGTTTTTTGCGAATTCGGGAAAAATGACCATTTTGCAACCATGGGCTATAGTCCAGCAGAATTTAGCAAAAAATCCTTGCATTTAATATCTCTGTATTTTTGTCAATAATTGGTTCTCAGAGCCAAATTTTAAAACTTGTGCTCAGAAATGGACGCTTGTTATTATCCATAGCATAGAAATCGTTTTTTGCGAATTCGGGAAAAATTACCATTTTGCAACCATGGGCTATAGTCCAGCAGAATTAAGCAAAAAAGCCTCGCATTTAATATCTCTGTATTTTTGTTAATAATTGGTTCTTAGAGCTAAATTTTCAAACTTGTGCTCAGAAATGGATGCCTATGATTACCAATGTCATAGAAATCGTTTTTTGCGAATTCGGGAAAAAAGTGCATTTTGAAACCATGGGCCAATTTGCAACCATAGTCCGGCAGAATTTAGCAAAAATCCTTGCATTTCAAATTTCTGTATTTTTGTCAATAATTGGTTCTCAGAGCTAAATTTTAAAACTTGTGCTCAGAAATGGACGCTTGTTATTATCTATAGCATAGAAATCGTTTTTTGCGAATTCGGGAAAAATGACCATTTTGCAACCATGGGCTATAGTCCAGCAGAATTAAGCAAAAAAGCCTCGAATTTAATATCTCTGTATTTTTGTTAATAATTGGTTCTCAGAGCTAAATTTTAAAACTTGTGCTCAGAAATGGACGCTTGTTATTATCTATAGCATAGAAATCGTTTTTTGCGAATTCGGGAAAAATTACCATTTTGCAACCATGGGCTATAGTCCAGCAGAATTAAGCAAAAAAGCCTCGCATTTAATATCTCTGTATTTTTGTTAATAATTGGTTCTCAGAGCTAAATTTTCAATCTTGTGCTCAGAAATGGACGCTTGTTATTATCTATAGCATAGAAATCGTTTTTTGCGAATTCGGGAAAAATGACCATTTTGCAACCATGGGCTATAGTCCAGCAGAATTAAGCAAAAAAGCCTCGAATTTAATATCTCTGTATTTTTGTTAATAATTGGTTCTCAGAGCTAAATTTTAAAACTTGTGCTCAGAAATGGACGCTTGTTATTATCTATGGCATAGAAATCGTTTTTTGCGAATTCGGGAAAAATTACCATTTTGCAACCATGGGCTATAGTCCAGCAGAATTAAGCAAAAAAGCCTCGAATTTAATATCTCTGTATTTTTGTTAATAATTGGTTCTCAGAGCTAAATTTTAAAACTTGTGCTCAGAAATGAACGCTTGTTATTATCTATAGCATAGAAATCGTTTTTTGCGAATTCGGGAAAAATGACCATTTTGCAACCATGGGCTATAGTCCAGCAGAATTTAGCAAAAAATCCTTGCATTTAATATCTCTGTATTTTTGTCAATAATTGGTTCTCAGAGCCAAATTTTAAAACTTGTGCTCAGAAATGGACGCTTGTTATTATCCATAGCATAGAAATCGTTTTTTGCGAATTCGGGAAAAATTACCATTTTGCAACCATGGGCTATAGTCCAGCAGAATTAAGCAAAAAAGCCTCGCATTTAATATCTCTGTATTTTTGTTAATAATTGGTTCTTAGAGCTAAATTTTCAAACTTGTGCTCAGAAATGGATGCCTATGATTACCAATGTCATAGAAATCGTTTTTTGCGAATTCGGGAAAAAAGTGCATTTTGAAACCATGGGCCAATTTGCAACCATAGTCCGGCAGAATTTAGCAAAAAATCCTTGCATTTCAAATTTCTGTATTTTTGTCAATAATTGGTTCTCAGAGCTAAATTTTAAAACTTGTGCTCAGAAATGGACGCTTGTTATTATCTATAGCATAGAAATCGTTTTTTGCGAATTCGGGAAAAATGACCATTTTGCAACCATGGGCTATAGTCCAGCAGAATTAAGCAAAAAAGCCTCGAATTTAATATCTCTGTATTTTTGTTAATAATTGGTTCTTAGAGCTAAATTTTCAAACTTGTGCTCAGAAATGGATGCCTATGATTACCAATGTCATAGAAATCGTTTTTTGCGAATTCGGGAAAAAAGTGCATTTTGAAACCATGGGCCAATTTGCAACCATAGTCCAGCAGAATTTAGCAAAAAATCCTTGCATTTCAAATTTCTGTATTTTTGTCAATAATTGGTTCTCAGAGCTAAATTTTAAAACTTGTGCTCAGAAATGGACGCTTGTTATTATCTATAGCATAGAAATCGTTTTTTGCGAATTCGGGAAAAATGACCATTTTGCAACCATGGGCTATAGTCCAGCAGAATTAAGCAAAAAAGGCTCGAATTTAATATCTCTGTATTTTTGTTAATAATTGGTTCTCAGAGCTAAATTTTAAAACTTGTGCTCAGAAATGGACGCTTGTTATTATCTATGGCATAGAAATCGTTTTTTGCGAATTCGGGAAAAATTACCATTTTGCAACCATGGGCTATAGTCCAGCAGAATTAAGCAAAAAAGCCTCGCATTTAATATCTCTGTATTTTTGTTAATAATTGGTTCTCAGAGCTAAATTTTCAATCTTGTGCTCAGAAATGGACGCTTGTTATTATCTATAGCATAGATATCGTTTTTTGCGAATTCGGGAAAAATGACCATTTTGCAACCATGGGCTATAGTCCAGCAGAATTAAGCAAAAAAGCCTCGAATTTAATATCTCTGTATTTTTGTTAATAATTGGTTCTCAGAGCTAAATTTTAAAACTTGTGCTCAGAAATGGACGCTTGTTATTATCTATGGCATAGAAATCGTTTTTTGCGAATTCGGGAAAAATTACCATTTTGCAACCATGGGCTATAGTCCAGCAGAATTAATCAAAAAAGCCTCGAATTTAATATTTCTGTATTTTTGTTAATAATTGGTTCTCAGAGCTAAATTTCAAAACTTGTGCTCAGAAATGAACGCTTGTTATTATCTATAGCATAGAAATCGTTTTTTGCGAATTCGGGAAAAATGACCATTTTGCAACCATGGGCTATAGTCCAGCAGAATTTAGCAAAAAATCCTTGCATTTAATATCTCTGTATTTTTGTAAATAATTGGTTCTTAGAGCTAAATTTTCAAACTTGTGCTCAGAAATGGATGCCTATGATTACCAATGTCATAGAAATCGTTTTTTGCGAATTAGGGAAAAAGTGCATTTTGAAACCATGGGCCAATTTGCAACCATAGTCCAGCAGAATTTAGCAAAAAATCCTTGCATTTCAAATTTCTGTATTTTTGTCAATAATTGGTTCTCAGAGCTAAATTTTAAAACTTGTGCTCAGAAATGGACGCTTGTTATTATCTATAGCATAGAAATCGTTTTTTGCGAATTCGGGAAAAATGACCATTTTGCAACCATGGGCTATAGTCCAGCAGAATTAAGCAAAAAAGCCTCGAATTTAATATCTCTGTATTTTTGTTAATAATTGGTTCTTAGAGCTAAATTTTCAAACTTGTGCTCAGAAATGGATGCCTATGATTACCAATGTCATAGAAATCGTTTTTTGCGAATTCGGGAAAAAAGTGCATTTTGAAACCATGGGCCAATTTGCAACCATAGTCCAGCAGAATTTAGCAAAAAATCCTTGCATTTCAAATTTCTGTATTTTTGTCAATGATTGGTTCTCAGAGCTAAATTTTAAAACTTGTGCTCAGAAATGGACGCTTGTTATTATCCATAGCATAGAAATCGTTTTTTGCGAATTCGGGAAAAATGACCATTTTGCAACCATGGGCTATAGTCCAGCAGAATTTAACAAAAAATCCTTGCATTTCAAATTTCTGTATTTTTGTCAATAATTGGTTCTCAGAGCTAAATTTTCAAACTTGTGCTCAGAAATGGACGCTTGTTATTATTTATAGCATAGAAATCGTTTTTTGCGAATTCGGGAAAAATGACCATTTTGCAACCATGGGCTATAGTCCAGCAGAATTAAGCAAAAAATCCTTGCATTTCAAATTTCTGTATTTTTGTTAATAATTGGTTCTCAGAGCTAAATTTTCAATCTTGTGCTCAGAAATGGACGCTTGTTATTATCTATAGCATAGAAATCGTTTTTTGCGAATTCGGGAAAAATGACCATTTTGCAACCATGGGCTATAGTCCAGCAGAATTTAGCAAAAAATCCTTGCATTTAATATCTCTGTATTTTTGTCAATAATTGGTTCTCAGAGCTAAATTTTAAAACTTGTGCTCAGAAATGGACGCTTGTTATTATCTATAGCATAGAAATCGTTTTATGCGAATTCGGGAAAAATGACCATTTTGCAACCATGGGCTATAGTCCAGCAGAATTAAGCAAAAAAGCCTCGCATTTAATATCTCTGTATTTTTGTTAATAATTGGTTCTCAGAGCTAAATTTTCAACCTTGTGCTCAGAAATGGACGCTTGTTATTATCTATAGCATAGAAATCGTTTTTTGCGAATTCGGGAAAAATGACCATTTTGCAACCATGGGCTATAGTCCAGCAGAATTAAGCAAAAAAGCCTCGAATTTAATATCTCTGTATTTTTGTTAATAATTGGTTCTCAGAGCTAAATTTTAAAACTTGTGCTCAGAAATGGACGCTTGTTATTATCTTTAGCATAGAAATCATTTTTTGCGAATTCGGGAAAAATGACCATTTTGCAACCATGGGCTATAGTCCAGCAGAATTAAGCAAAAAAGCCTCGCATTTAATATCTCTGTATTTTTGTTAATAATTGGTTCTCAGAGCTAAATTTTCAATCTTGTGCTCAGAAATGGACGCTTGTTATTATCTATAGCATAGAAATCGTTTTTTGCGAATTCGGTAAAAATGACCATTTTGCAACCATGGGCTATAGTCCAGCAGAATTAAGCAAAAAAGCCTCGAATTTAATATCTCTGTATTTTTGTTAATAATTGGTTCTCAGAGCTAAATTTTAAAACTTGTGCTCAGAAATAGAAGCTTGTTATTATCTATAGCATAGAAATCGTTTTTTGCGAATTCGGGAAAAATTACCATTTTGCAACCATGGGCTATAGTCCAGCAGAATTAAGCAAAAAAGCCTCGAATTTAATATCTCTGTATTTTTGTTAATAATTGGTTCTCAGAGCTAAATTTTAAAACTTGTGCTCAGAAATGAACGCTTGTTATTATCTATAGCATAGAATTCGTTTTTTGCGAATTCGGGAAAAATGACCATTTTGCAACCATGGGCTATAGTCCAGCAGAATTTAGCAAAAAATCCTTGCATTTAATATCTCTGTATTTTTGTCAATAATTGGTTCTCAGAGCTAAATTTTAAAACTTGTGCTCAGAAATGGACGCTTGTTATGATCTATAGCATAGAAATCGTTTTTTGCGAATTCGGGAAAAATTACCATTTTGCAACCATGGGCTATAGTCCAGCAGAATTAAGCAAAAAAGCCTCGCATTTAATATCTCTGTATTTTTGTTAATAATTG